>JACXGI010002150.1:5671-25322 GCA_016801175.1 Esox masquinongy
TGTGTGTGTGTGTGTGTGTGTGTGTGTGTGTGTGTGTGTGTGTGTGTGTGTGTGTGTGTGTGTGTGTGTGTGCGTGCCTTTTGGATGACTTGGGATTTGGGTCGATGAGAGCTGTCTCCTAAGCTTTTGTGTGACGTTTTTTTTTCTTAATGTCGTGGTGATTTGGTGATTGGGAAAGAATCTGATTGTTGATTGCAAGTTTTCATTAAGGAACAGAAAAAAGAACTAAAAAAAATAAGAACATATTCCTCCATCATCAAATCAAGTAAAAACAGAGACCCACACACACGTCACATACCCACGTCACACACACATCATGCACGCATCCATCCAAAGTAGAGCATCTGGGTTGGCTGTAGTTTGTGCCTGAATCCAGATTCCAGTGTGGGCAAGTCAATACAATGGCTTATTAATGTATAAATCTACTCCAACTGTCTTTGAGGCGTCCTTTCCTTTGTGGTTGATATAGCATGGAATCACCACTCAGGGAACAATATAACATTTAGACAAACATACAGTAGGAACCTCCCTAAATGCAATGATCAATATGTTGAAATCAAGAGTATCTGCAAAAGCATTTATTTTTCTATCGGAATTCTGTCATAGAGCATAGTGACTCGATCGGAAGCAGGATGCAAACAGACACGGAATGGAGAAGTTAAACGTGGCTGTGTTTAACATGTTGCAGGAGGGAGTTTGGGTCTCCTTGAGTGTTCTGTCCTATTATTTATCCATGGTGGTCCACCAGACTGGTACAGCTAAGCCACACCCTCTCTGCAATATTGTCTCAAGATTATTACAGGTGAAACCATCTGGTTTTCGTTATCATTACATTTATATAGTGATACTATAGATTTCTAAACCCTAAATTATAAATGGAATGCATACATTTATGACACACGTATTTTATTTTTAGTATCGGCCCATTTCTTTATAATGCTTTGCCTCTTGACAAAATAAAAACTTTTTTTCCTTAAATATCATTTAAAACAATTGATAGTTTCAAATGTTCAAAACATGTAACTACAAAACATGTAGTTATCGGGGAAATAAGTTGGTACGGGTGTTATGTTTTTGGCCATGGGTCACATTCTTCAGGTAGAAAAAAGATGCAAAGAATTTACGACCAAATACAAAATATGACGAATTTATTTAAGTTTATGTAAACTTATTCAAATACTTCTGGTCCCCTAAAATGGATGGGGGACACACAAGGACAAGGGTTGATGGTTTATGGATGTAAATATCCTAACATTCAAGTTGACTGCATTTCTAACGTCTTAAAACTCTTAGCCAATAAACAAATACAGTGTGCAGTAGCCCTGGCCAAATCAACAAAGGGTGTGTCACTGTCCAAATATTCATGGAGTGCACTGTAAGCCCTTTACACAAAAATAGTAATTTGCATGCAGTTTAGAAACTACTGGGAACTAGCAAACTGTCTTGTCACACTGGTTATAGTTAACTTGTGCCAGTTCCTTTTTCTCTCCAAACTTTTTCTGTTTTTGATTAATTACTTTTATTTAGGGTCATTGAGTAGTCATATTTTAAAACCAACGTGTGGAGGAGGGTGTCGCACATACTCAGATGACGACCCAAAGGAACGCTGGGACGTTGATTGGTCACTTCTGCATGGGATTATGCTTCTCCCATTAAAGTTATAGCCTATATAATTCTCTCGGTTGACTTCAGTCAGTATTCCATTCTGAAACATTACGTGGCGATCTACCAGGAATTATTACGGCAGCACCAAGCCACACAGAGAAATCTCCTCCGCCAAAGCGCATCAGAATCTGAATGCTCAAAATGAGTGCAACGTATCTGCGCCAACTTTTGCTCCTTCAATTAGTCTGGTGTCTTGGATGTTGGCACGCGACAGGTAGGGAAATGGTTTATATATTATTACTAGTTTTATATTATTTGAATTAACTTCAATATTTCTATATATTATTGTATGTCTTCTAAGAAAACGTCTGAACATTCAAGAGAATGTTGTTTGGATTTCGCTGTCACTTACATTCGTTTAATGTAAATTGTGGATTGATAATATTATCTACTTAAACAATGTGTATCTTTCTTTAGAGGCTTATCCCAACAAAGAATGTGAACAAGAAAATGCTTTGTCAAAGGTATGGGTCTCTTTTTTTACCGCCGATAAATGGCAATTGTAAAAGTATTTTGAAAACAATTAAGATATAATTTTTATTCGTTATCAAATGAATGATTAATGAATTTCAACTATGCATCATTTTCTCATCTGATATCAAAGTATAAAGGCAGTGTTAACATTTTAAAAGGTGTAATAGACACAAACAATATGCTTTGAATGAGTACGCAATCAGTAGATATCCATCCAATTGGATACATATTTTCATGTGAATATTTCGAAAATCTGCATAAAGACTTACATGAAATATTTCGATTGTTCCCACAAAACTGTCTTGTTGCTAATAAAAAATAATGTGTACAGTCTTGGCTTGATGACAGAGTGCACAAAAATTTACCTCAAGCTTAAAGATCTCCGATTTTTTGCCACTGGTTGTAATAACGTTTCTGTCATGGCAAAACGGCTCTCAGAAAATTGTGTACTGTCTTGAATGTGCCATACGTGCCCCATGTAATCAAATGTATACCACACCTCATGCTTTGCCTGGTACACATTTGCAACGCTTCCATACAGGACATAACCGTGTTTTAGCAGAAAGGCACAGATTTTTCTGTTTCCATTTATGCACCCCTGCACCAATTTCTAACTAGGCCGTGGCTTGGGTTTAGTGCCTTTTAACGTGTCCTTTTGGACTGTTGTTTGACCACTGATCATCTGGTTTGTGTGCTGCAGGGTTCTGGAATCCAGACTGATGTGGGTGATATGATGTGGAGAGATCAGAATGAGGTTAGGTTAAGTTACTGCATGACTCAATTTTAGATAATACAATATTGCATTCTGACTTCAGTGTGCTTCTCTCTCTGTCCTTATGCCCTCGAAGGAGCAAGTTCCAAATATATTCAAAAGAGTAAGTTCTTTAACAATGTCAGATTTTTATTTCTACCTTGAAAACATGTAAATATGCATATTACTGTCAAAATGAAGGAAACAGCAACATCAGGGACGTGAGCAGACAGGGGTCTACCCGTTTCGAGTGGTACATGTCCATTTATTTTTTTCTGAAAACAATCCACCTGTTAGTCATTGTGAATTTCCTGGGCCTGGTCTGAATTTTAAACATAATCCTGGAATGACAATGTATATTTTATTCCTTAATTTACTCAAGTGTTTCCTTCAATTGTCAGTCATCATTAAATAAAGCAATAAACTCTTTGGAACAGAGTGTTTACTTTGTATATTCTTCTTGTCAGTTCCTGTTTCACTACTCAAAGGCAAACTCCGTAGGTTCTGTACAACATGTGGTAAGTAGAGGAAGAAAAAGTTAATTATAATAATGTTTCAGCATTATCATTGAACTAATTAACTATTTAATCCAATTTGATGGCCTTTCCCTTTCTAGTCCCATTCTGTACACCCGTTGATGCGTCTGTCACCCAAGCTGTCTCAGAGGAGGAAGAAGCAGCTACTGCTGTTGGTAAGAATCCTGTCCCCTTTCAACTCAATTGATTATACTTTTGTTTAAGCTGCAGTTTAGGAAAAATCTCATTTTAGAGGGTTATTCCCCATCTTTCTAATGGTCAGTCAGCAATGTTCAATCAAGGTATGAATTACAATTTTAGTTACAGTACAATATAGTGATGTCAGTAATGTATGACATTAATCTTCTAGTTTATTAGTGCTAGAATAGAAAGGTAGGCAATTCAAAGACTGTGTCCAAAACTAATAATGATGCTCCCTTCTACACAGAGGCTCCGGGATCTCCCTGAAGGTGTGATGTAAATAAAAACAAGAAAAAAAAAATAAAAAGGTCAACAACAGCATCCTGAGCCGATATTTGAGAAATAAACAGAGATAAATGTAATTTAACTGCAAAAGGTTTCTTCCTGATTTCCATTGGTAAAAGTAGTGTATATGTTGTAATTTAAGACAAGGTGGTAATTGCACATACACAAATACAGACATTAAAGGTATCGCCATCGGTAAAACCTCACCTCGAAACATACACAGGAGGCAAACACTGTACATCGAAAGAGTCTTTTATGTGATGGATACATAAACAAGGGCAAACACCTTATAATTCACCCATGCAAAAACAGCTGTGTTTTGTATAACAATTACAAATGTATACATTTATATTGTCATATATTATGAAATGTAGATGCAAAATAAAAAAGTATATCTTCAACCAACTGTTGACGAGTTCAGATCTAATTTACAAGAAAGATCCCAAGTTCAGATCTAATTTAGAAGACACATGAGATCCTTGAACCGGAGAATCGTAGTGCTCTGATTGAACCTCTCTGCTGGCTGCATTGTGTTGAACATTCGTTTTCACACCTCTCCTCTGGGACCCCCAGCCATCCCATGTCTTTGGACGCTTCCAGAACTTGCACATATGACTAAAATTGTCAAATAATCTTCAAGGCCTTGATTCTGTGAATCAGGTTAGTTCAAGGCTACAAAATAGTGAAACATCTGGGTTCCCAGGGGAAGGGTTTGAAAACCACTGGCACAGAGAGAGCGAGGAGTGCACTCGCCCACATCATCACAGGCCTGGCATTTCCACCACACAGTGAGAGTGGAGCAGTAGACTATTATTTGGCGGTTTGGGGGCTAGTTCTCATCTTCAGAGTCACTATCTTTCCGTGTGGTGGGGAGAGTGGATCGGATTGACGACATCAACTTGTCTTCAATCTGCTTCTTTGGGTTTTCTTCCAGGTCGGTCTTGACAGCGCCAGATTCTGATAACCTCCACTCTAGCTCTGAGGATGATAAGATAAAAAATATTTTAAAGCGCCGTGCAATTTATACTTTTTAAATGTTTGTTTTATTTTTAAAAACTCCAAAAACATTTATAAGGCCTAGTGCAGTCAACAACCTTTTTTGGAGGACGTTTTCACACTATAAAAGGTTACAAAATAAAAACAATGGCTTATTGGACCAATTGATGACATATAAATCCAATTACAAAGACTCCATAGGGCATTTGTTGAGTTCATATGCTCCATTTCCCATTAAAATGCTCAGTTTGACTGAGATTTACACATACACTCAATGGCCAGTTTGTTTTTAAGCCCTGTTCATGAAGACCGATGGCTGCTACAGACAGTGAGTCTCATGGCCATGGCAGGCATCAAGGCATTCAGTTACTGTTTGACTGAACATTAGTGGCATGACTGTTGATGCCAGGAACTTCGATTCCAGTATCTGAGAAACCATCACCCTCCTGGGCTTTTCAAGTACTGTACCACTGTGTCTATCATCAACAGAGTATGACGCACCAAACAAAAAAATGTCAGCAGTGCTCCTGGAACTCGTTCAGCAATATGACTGCTGAAGTTTGACACCTTGTTGAATCCATGCCCTGAAGATTTCAGAATGTTATAGACCCAGTATAAGACGGTTCTACCTAATAAACTGGCCACTGAGTGTTAATATTAATTGGCATGAGTAGCTGACTGGCGGATGGGACCATCTAAAAGGAAAGTAACTACTTTTAAGTACCTTCAACTTTGAGGTTCATGCCTCCAAAGACCAGAGGCCCGATGTACTGTGCCTTCATCTCCCCCTCGTAGTAGACGAAGATGGTGGGTAGGTTGCGGTCAGGGTAGTTGGGAATGCAGGTGGTGGAGATGGACTTGAGGAACTTGGTCTGGGGGAATTTTCTGGCCAGCTCGGTTAGGTGCTGGTTTATCAGGGTACACAGAGGAACTCTGGGAAGACCGCGGATTACAAAAATAGGTTACAAGTTGTAATATTCTGATTGTATTATTACTGAATTAATGTATGTTTTGTAACAACTGAGCTCATCTTGATAAGCTGAGGAACAAGAGAACATCCGTGTTTAGATTCCCTCTATGGAAGTCACGCTCTGTGAACCTCAGGAATGTGTTATGTGATTGACCATTTGGGTTTGGGGCTTGTCATGATAGTGGCCTCGTATTGTAGAATGAATGCACTGTTCTAGTTGACATGCCCCTCTTGAACATATCGGTGAGAACAACCATCTAATGATGAGATTGATGTATGGAATATTCATGAAGACACCTATGCTGCAATTGCAATCAATAACGGAATATATATTTCCCTTGACTCGACTAGGTAAGCTATTGACTTAATATAATATTTAATATCAGAAGTTAATACATATGAACGTTGTTCCATTTGTCATATTTAACTGACTGAATATATGGTGTTGCACAAGCAATGGAACAATGTGTCTAAATAAGCTAACTCAAGGATTTTTTTGTAATAGTACACATTTATTGCATTATCTGATCTTGCCAATTACCTTTGACTGGCAGTAGAGATGGACAGAGCAGGGGCAATCCTTTCTAAGTTGATTCATTTTTGTACAGCTGTGGCTGCCATCAGGCAAGCAGATATAGGAGATAAATTTTAGTTCGATTTTAAATACACTATATGGCCAAAAGTACACTACCATTCACTTAGAAATGTCCTTGTTTTCCATGACAACATACACTACCGTTTGAAAGTTTGGAATAACTTAGATATGTCCTAGTTTTTGAAAGAAAAGCACATTTTTGTCCATTAAAATAACATCAAATTGATCAGAAATACAGTGTAGACATTGTTAATGTTGTAAATGACTACTGTAGCTGGAAACAGCTACAGTAGTAAAAGTCTAATTGATCATTACAAAAATGATGTTAGCTGAAAACTGCTGCGCTGATTAAAGAAGCAATAAATCTGTCCTTCTTTAGACTAGTTCAGTATCTGGAGCACCAGCGTTTATGGGTTTGATTTCAGGCTCAAAATGGCCAGAAACAGAACTTCCTTCTGAAATTTGTCAGTCTATTCTTGTTCTGAGAAATGAAGGCTATTCCATGCAAGAAATTGCCTAGAAACTGAAGATCTCGCACAATGCTGTGTCCTACTCTCTTCACAGAACAGCGCAAAACTGTATCTAACCAGAATAGAAGAGTGGGAGGCCCCGGTGCAGAACTGAGCAATAGAACAAATACAGCTCCGGCAAAAATTAAGAGACCACTGCACCTTTTTCTTTGCTTTCTAAAAAAGTCGAAAAGGAAGGTTTTGAGTGAGGAACAGAAGGGTTAAAATTAAGAGACCACTACAAATTGAACACTTCTGTTCCACACTCAAAACTTTCCTTTTCAACTTTTTTGGAAAGGAAAGAAAAAGGTGCAGTTGTCTCTTAATTTTTACCGGAGCTGTATATTAGAGTGTCTAGTTTGAGAAACAGATGCCTCACAGGTTCTCAACTGGCAGCTTTAATGAACAGTACCCGTAAAACACAGTCTCAATGTCAACAGTGAAGAGGCAACTCCAGGAATGCCGGCCTTCTAGGCAGAGTTCTTCCTCTGTCCAGTGTCTGTGTTCTTTTGCCCATCTTAATCTTTTCTTATTATTGGCCAGTCTAAGATATGGCTTTCTCTTCGCAACTTCGAGAAGGCAATTGGCCTTTTCGTCCAAAATCAGCGCCTGACCATCATTGCTGTCCATGTTACTAATTTTTGCATTAGTATCTAATACTCCACACTGCTGCCAGCTACACTGTTTGGCAAATTTACCCCCCAAAAGTAAGGTTTTGTTCCATAAGGTTGACCATCTTTGCCTGGTTATCATCAGAGTTTGTAATAGCAAAATTGACATTCTTGGGGAGCACAAATTGGTGTGCTCCACTGCTGCTCTCCTTTCTATACTGGGAGGGTAGTGAACAGCCAAGAACTCACCCCTGTTTGTAGAGATGCAGGACTACCCAGATTCCCTCTCCAGCTTTGTTCACCTCCTTGATGTAGTCACACCCAGAGATCTCCACCACCTCCCCAAAGCAATTCTTTATCTGGGTGGCTTTCCATTCAGCAAGCCTCTTTTGTCTAGTTTAGGCGGACATACAGAGAGTAAAAATGTTTTAAGAAGTTCAGGTTCATGCTACCAGAAGATCCGCGCAACTACAGATTACAGGTTAATTTAGAGAAATCTAAATGTAAAATATTGCTCTGATCAGTTGTTCTATACAGACAATAAGGTAGAGCTTCATGTCAATCCTTGTTGTAGTGATGCTTTAAAGACAGTCCTGACCTATACATCTCAATGGCTGCCTCGTCCTCTTCACTGAAGTCGTCCTCATTCTCATTCAGCTCGTCCAGAGTCATGCTCTCATAGGTTTTCACTGGTCACAAAACACCACAGGCATCAAGTCAGAAAAGGTTCCATTTAAGCTATAAGACTGGCCAAGTGAGGAGGATATTCTAAAATGCTGGTCAAGGATCAATCTTCCCAGACAATGTATATTGTTAGTTAAGAAACAAGGTAAATGTAGATTCATGTCCAGTACCAGCTATGTTTCTATAGGTCTACTAAGTCCATTGGCAGCACAGTAAAAATTTGTCATCTAACTTTTAGCAGGTATTACCTTGTATTGTGGCATAAATAAAGACTTGTGTTGACTATTCAGTCACATTTTGTCCACTCTCAAAATAATGTGAGCATTCAAATCTACAAATCCCTTTTCTGTTTTCTGTTTTGTTATTCAACCAACTGCAATGTTTAGCAGACAACACAGAATTGTTTCACAACTGTACAAAATATGCTACAATTTGTATTGACCAACAAACAGATAAATTGAATGTGTTAAATAAATGAAAAAATACATTTTGAGAATGGTGTAATGACATTCAGAAATTAGGATCACTACACTTCATCTGAATGAGAGCACATATTTCCTGTTGAAGTTGTTGAAATGAAAATGAAGCAGGCCTATCAGAGTAAAACAAAACCAATGGAGCAAATCCCACAACATGCTTTACCTCGAAATATATGTTGGTTTCTATAATATAGCCCAGAGTATATCAAACATGTTCGTGCCAGGGACCAGCAAGGCCTGAATATATTATACAATGTTTTTTAATATTAAAAATCTCTCCATGGTTTCTGCCACACTAATGGTTTTAAAATTTTAGAACATATTGGTGCCATTTAAAAAAAGTATTATGCCTTTGAGTTACTCCTACAATGTTATTAAACACACCTAAACAAAATTTTTTAAAGTAGGTAAACCAAATTTTTATCTGAGAGACTGAGGAGTATGGTTTGTAGTGACTCAAATGCAACAAAATGGAATTGGGAAGTGAAAACATCAAAGATCATCACGTAATAATTACGAGTAGAAAAGGCAACATTTTACATGCATTGCCTCCATTTGCAATTCAATACGTTCTGATGTGTCTTACGCAGCCTGCAGGCGTCACAGAAGGAGGAAAACAGAAGATGTGTTCCTGAGAGTTAGGGCTTTCAAAATGTTCCTGAACCTATATTGTAATGTGTCCATAAAAACTATATTGTATAATGTTAACATATCAGATGATCATACGATACCAGACGATTCCGGACACAGCCCAAATTCATTTATTAATTATTACAACTTGTACTCTTAAAATGTTTACCCCGGCTCAGCCAGAAGAGGACTGGTCACCCCTCCGAGCCTGGTTCCTCTCTAGGTTTCGTCCTTAATTTCGGCCCCTCTTAGGGAGTTTTTCCTAGCCACTGTGCTTCAACAATGTTGTTGCTTGCTCCTTGGGTTTTCAGGCTGGGTGTTTTGTAAAAGCACTTTGTGACAACTGCTGATGTAAAAAGGGCTTTATAAATAAATCTGATTGATGATCTAGATTTTTTTTTTTCTAACTGTTCAATGCTGTGCCCACTGTGTCCTGTAGAGGGCAATGTTACACGACATAATGGAAAGCCCAGTAAAAAATGATAAACACTGTTAGTTTTAACATTGTGGCACTTATTTGACTAATGATATGTAGGCCTACATGACGGCATTCTGCCGTTTTATCGGTAAACAGGCAGTAAAAATGTGCAGTACTAAGACTTTTGCACAGTACTGTATTTGCTATACTTAATAGAATATTACAAGATATTTTGTAATAGACTCGGGTCACAAGGTTTGTTTGGAAATTGGGCAGCAATATATCACGTTACTTGTTACTAGACATACGTGTGTTCTTTAGCAAACATTACATCATATTTTGAGGCCCCAGGGAATTCACACCCTTAGTTGTCAGTGTAGGACTGCACTGCAATGGACTTTGAAAAGATTTACTGTAAATTGTATTTGGTTAAAGGAACCATTTTATGAAATAAAATCCATTATTATTAGAATAGGGATTACAGGGAATTACACAGTGTAGGCAACCAAGTGCCAATTATTATTTAAGACCCTCTCATTATACACTGCACCTTTTAAGTCATGAACAAGCATTTTACCTGAATAGTGTCCCAAAGACAGCTTGTAATATAGGCTACATATGTTTCACTCTACTATTAATCCACCCATCGCTGAACAATTCTTTAACAGGGCTAATCATTTGAATTGAGCTGAATATTAACAAATGAGCGGCACAGGCATCAGCACTGCGACCAGATCCCCTGTCTGAAATGTTCATACACTACTCACAGCTCGGCTCATTGCATACTTTGAGTGGGATTCTTACTAGCTCTGCCTGACAAATAACATATTTATTCTAGACTAGTTTGACTTCTTTTAGTTTGTTACACTGAAACAGGACCAATATTAGGTTGATTCAATCACACTGACATCTGTGGTCTGGTATTAAGTGCAAACTAATGGGGAGAGTCCAGTGAAACTGAATGTCTTGTGTGACATCCACACTGGCTGGCGTTTCTTCTGCACAGCTGTCTGGGAACATGGCTTTGATGAAATACTGAGCATAAATCATCACATCATTTATGATGTGATGACAATAAACACTGCTTACCAACAGATTCCTGCTGAAAAAGGATCTGCTGCTCTAGGGCTTCCTCATCGACCTGGTCTTGAGTTTTCTCTTTGGGAGGAAGGATCCCCTTCTTCCTCAGGATGTCATTCCACTCGGTATCTGCATTGGGGTCCTGAAGAACAACAGATCATGTTGGAGATTTAAAAGGAACTCAAACAGTGTTGCTTGTTGGCCACGTTTTGGTGTGTGTGTGTCATTTTTAACGCACAAGCGTACTCATTCAGCTGATTCACTTAAAATTCAAATCTAATAGACAATGCTGAATGTAGCGGTCTGTGCATGGGCTTCACACTGTATGAGTGACAGAAAAAGATCACATCTAGGCAGCCTTCAAGCAGTCATTAAACAGTTTTTCATTGGGACTGGAGCCAGAGAGGCGGAGTGCAACCTGTCTCACTCCAAACAATTTACCCAGCCCCAAAACTAATATTTATTAACACCCCCTAGGCTGGGCCTCTCCATTCTTCTGTCCTCACCCCACAGACAGTGTGCTCCAAAGACCAACATCTCACTAAAATATTTTTATCTGACCAAACATCAACCATGTGCCATTCTGGATCAAAAGTGTTCTTCACCGTAGCAGAAAGAAATGACAAGGTTAGAGAAGACAAGATTTATAATTCTACGTATGAGAGAATCTTGTTTTTTCTAAATAACAGTTAGATCTGAACGTCAGTAATCACTGACCAGGGGCACCGTATGGGGGGAAAAGTTAGGATGATTCTAAGGGCCCGTGACTGACTGGGGCCCTAAACAAATATTAGAACATTATTTGGTGGGGCCCAATACGATATATTTTCAGTGGGCTCAAAATCTCTGGCAGCGCCCCTGTCACTGACCAATCAAATCACTCAATCTACAGACAAAGGTTGTATCTCTCTCTCTCTCTCCATACATACATATATACACACATATATATATACACACACACACACACACACACACACACACACACACACACACACACACACACACACACCTATGGTCGTATTCAAATTACACGTCAATAACACAATTTTTTTACTAAAGTTTACTGTAAATTTACACATTTCCGCAACCCTGTACAAGGCAAACATGTACTTGCATTATTCACGAACTATTGACTGATGGTGACTTAATGTTGTCGCTAGTAAATCGTGCGAGTATTTATAACAACTAAAATCTGTCTCGATATAGTCAAACGGGTTAAAATGCTAACATTTAGCCAGCTTGCTAGCTCTGCCAATAAATGTTGCGTAATGTACCAGATAAGTCCTGATTGGTCCTACGTCCTTTATTCACTCTAAATATGATTACAGAGCGATGCGTTGTAGTTAGAAAAAAAGAAAAAGTAACAAACCTGCATTTTATTAACCGTTCAAAGACGCAGATATCACACCGCTTCTTCCCAGACACGGACATAGAAGGACCGCCCCGAAAATTCTTCCGTAGTACAACAAGTTCTTTAAATTTGACAACATGTAAATACTGGTCAGTTACATCAAATACAAAACTATTCTTTAGTTTATTTAGTTTAAAAAATATGAGGGTAAATCATGTTGTGTCAGCTTGTTTTTTAAATTATTATTATAAAATTATTATCACAATATAAGTCAAGAAATTCAAGGGACAATAATAATAGATGCACTAATATCCGGTTTGGGTCTCCAATATGTCTATATAAGGAGTGGGAATTCTACATTCCGTTTGTAGCAGCTGAGAAAGACAGCTGCGCCTGAAAATTTACACTGCTGTCAATCCCATGTGGTTTGGTGCCGAGATTCAAAACCTCTGAAGATTTTTGTATGCCTGGATGTGCTTCTGTATATATATAATATTCTTATATTTTGTGTGTTTAAAAAAGTGTTCGTGTAGAAATGTATTAATTGCATGCATAGCATACTTTTAAACAGTGCAGTAATCATAGTAAAGCCAGAACAAAAGTCTGTCTTAATTTCTGTAGCCTGTCCTTTGTGTAGAGGGCTAACTTCTTAAGTCATCAATCTTCATGTATTTTTATTGACCTATTTAAAGTGACATGTTGACATGCTGCTCTAAAAAAAAATTACTTTTATAATTATGATGAATTGTCATTGATCATCTTATCAGGGGCCTTTAACAGTTCTAACCTCGTCCACAAGCTAAGCACATTTTGGTGTTTGGGAGGCAGAACATGACTACTCTGACCATTCCTGACTTGTTTATTCTCAAATGATTTACTTTAAGGCATGTTACCAACTTAGCATTATTGTTCTTCAATATAAGTGGTATGATAAAAAAAATCAGTGAAACAAAGAGTATACTAAAAACAACTACACACATTTGCTTTAAACAATAGTTCACAAGGTCACCTCACTGGAAATTGCCTAATTGTTGTTGATGACTGATGATAAATGAAACATATAGTGAATTTGGTATAACAGATCATCATAGAACATCGTCAGATGCATTTTTGCATGGAAGAACTATGATTACAATCAAATTATATTCCCAAATATTGCACCGTTTCGTGTTTTTTCAATAATACTTGAGAACCAATCACAAAGGGCCTGGGAATTTCGCTTTAGCCGGAACTGTGGGAAGGAAACGTTGGGTTAAATGCGGAAATAAGACGCTCGCTGTTTAGTAGCAATCGGGAGAGAGAGAAATATGAACAGGAGACGCCTGCGATCTGGAGCGGCGCTTGAGATGAGTCATAAAGGATTTTGTAAATCATCTATTCGCTCGCGCTTGGATCTGTTGAAGAAATGTGCCTTCTATCAATAGCAAAAGAACGGCAATCTCTTTTTTTCTGTGTTCGTCCCATGCTATTTGTCAATCTCTTGTTTTGAAAGAATGTGGCTGAATCCAGAGGAAGTTTTGCTGAAAAACGCGCTGAAGCTTTGGGTTACCGAAAAATCGAACGATTTCTTTCTTTTGCAGCGTAGAAGAGGGCATGGGGATTCAGGGGGAAAATTCACAGGTAATAATACGCCCCCTCCCATTTTTAACTAATGTTTGTCTTTTTTTTTACAGCTTTAGCATGTTAATACCTGGATAAACATCTATGCATGATACAATTGCAGCACAGTAAAAAAAAAAATGTTTCAGCTTGCTGTGGTTTAGTTCTGTCATAAGTTGGGTTCTGGCTTTTTAAACAGCATTATAGGAAAACAGTTGTTTCCCCATGTTTTGGGTTAAACAAAATCTGTGATTAATTTGCAATAATCGGTGCCTAGTTTATCGTAATAACTTTTAAATATATTGTATTGAGTGTTTTTTTGTTTGTTTCTTTCATGTCTTCGTTGCTTTAATTCCCAATGTTTCTGATCATAAACCATGATAAGGTGCCCAACCTGGTCTTGTTTTGTCTTCATTGGGACTTTTCAACAGAAGGGAATGGAGGATAGTGAGAACACAACTCAATAAAAAGAACACAATGAAACGTTTACAGTAGGCCTATTTGTTACCATGGTTTACAATGTCAGTATGTGGGGTGAAAGTTCAGTCATGAAGCCCTAATGGGATTAGTTCTTATTAAACCAAACCACGCCATTTTTTTTTACTATGAGAGGAGAACAAGGACAGGACTCATTTTAAATATAAAAATGAAAAGATCAGTGAAACTTGTGCAATGTCTTTCATTGGGTCAGTAGCTAAAATAACTTCTTCCCATTTTACAAAGAACACTTTCCTGTCATGGGAAGATCATGTCAGGTTTATTTTCTCTAGACCTTTGAGCACAATGTACTTTTCCATTGTCTGCAACCATACAAACTCAGTAAACCATATAGGTAGAGAATAGATGATTTATAGTAGTTTACATTGGGACTTACAATTTAAGCCCTGTGAATTAAGCGGTTGGGTGATAAATAGCAGTGCTTCAGCAGAGGGTTATTTGCTGGCAGTTCAGTTTGTGTTCCAGCTCTTCTCTTGTGGTTGGGTGGGAGTGGGAATGCCAAACATTGGATACTGATCTCACAGCAGACACTGAATGCAGTACAGCCTAATTATGCCTTATTTTGCCTGCTGAGGGCTGCTTACACATTTAATTGGCCAAATCATTAACAGGCTGTTCTTGCTAATTCAATTGTTTTTGTAGTTAAGGGACGTCATGTGCTGTGGTTAGAACCGTTAGACACACTCTGATCGCCTGTTCTCTAGCTAAATGCTCCATTCTGTCAAATTGTTGTGTACAACTGAGGAATATCAGAGTTAAAATGAGCTGAGGGATAGTGGTTATGGGCTTGGTAGAAAAGTATGACCCTGATTGGCATTGTAGTTAAAGAGATGTTATGATGAGTGTAGGCTCTGTTATGTTACTTTAGGGTATTATTGAGCTAATCCTTTTCTATTAGGCAGTTGACTGGATGTTTAAGTTGTCCCTTAATGCCGGTTTTGAGGTCAATGTAGCCACTCAAAACCTAATAGTTTGGCAATTTCAGTGTTATGGACATACAATTTGCATGCAAAATCACAGCTTTGATGTCTCCGTGTGGAAAAACTACATCAAACGTTTGATGAGTACCTCCAAAGGGGAGTGTATACCCCAACAAGTGGACTATATATTAGCATGTTGGGGAAATAAAGAGCATTTGATGTTTTATGGAGGTTACATTTAATGGACAAGCTGTTTTTGGTGGACTGAAAATACAGTGCCTTGCAAAAGTAGTCAGACCCTGACTGACACTCACATATACTGAATTACAAATGGTACATCATATTTTTTTGGTATTTATTTTTAAACCACTGAAACTCAAAATTAGTTATTGTAAGATGACATTTGGTTTTAATTTTGGAAATATTTGTAAGAAAAAAATACATATGTTGCTTGTAAATGTATTCAACTCCCAAACATTAGTATTTGAACTAACTATATTAAACTAACTTTTGAGCTACTTTATAGCACTCTCAAATTTGTCCAAAAACCTCTATCTTGATCTAATATGACCACAAAAACTCATGCTTTCTGGTAAACTGCATACATTCAATTAATTGAATTGACCTGCTCTGCGTTTTCCTAAATACACTGGTATTAATGAAGTCCATATGATTTCATTTTTGGATGCTCTTGTTAACCTTTGAGTGGTATTACCACTTACAAATTAGTTTGGTGTTGATGGGCATTGAAAGCTGAGGGTAGAGTTGACTATAAAATCAGACTAATCCAGCTTTTTGGAATCCATTCTGATTTAACGCACTACTAAATGTAGATTGTTTACTGAAAACATTTATACTTAAACATACTTTTTTGTTGGCTGTGCTGTTGCTCCTTACTGTGGTCATTATTTGACAAATGAATCATAGGAAAGTATAATTTCTTTCCTGAACTTGTTACAGAGCCACTACTGCGGTTCAGATCAGCTGGCGAAACCATGTAAACACTTGCATGAGACCTCCACTAAACAAAACATTTGACTGATCACACTGAGGCCTGAGTCTCAGTGTCAAGTGAGCCCTGCACTACAGGCATCACAACCAAGAAATATGAAAATATATACATAATGTGTATTGTGTTTGCATACATGCAAACACAATACACATTAGGAAAATAGAAAAAATATATAATACACATTAACAAAAATATTAGCTTTATCGTCATAAAGGTTGCAAATCAACCACTTAAAAAGCCCTAATGGCACCAGCACATCCATTTGTAAAGTAGCCTGCTATTTCTTCCACCGATAAGGATCGAAGAAACCGAAGGCTATTGCCCAACTCGGTGGGAACCTCAATTTAGAATGATTTTATAACATCAGTGTTATTTATGTAAATTGTGATGAATAGATAATTAATAAATGTATTTTATTCAACATTTGGTCCGTTTTGAATTAATTACTGTATTTAAGTTACGCTCAAGTGAGAAAATGTCAAATTTGTATTTGAAAGAGGCAAGGAGAAGTGCAGTGTTGCTTATTTAAAATGTCGACTTGGGTGTGACTGTCAACCATATTTTTAGGACTTGTTGGTAAGGGTTTTCATATCCAACAGTCAATACTATTAGCCCATTGTTCTTGTGGACCAATTTACAGCAATGAACAGTAGTTGTTTGGAGACGTTCACCAACTTGTATGTTTCTGTTATGTGCTCAGATAATGTGGCCATAATGAGATTGTTATTCAGTTAGTTTTGCACAATTATGTTCAATGCCTTTTGCACGGCCTTTAGTCTGCATTTCCTGTAGTCTTCACTGCATGTCTTTTTCTGCTTGGCACCTCACTGTGAAATCTCTGAGTCTGTAATAGATATGGTAATGACTTTAGCCTTCTGGTATAATGTGCAGTAGGGTCCTTTGGGTCCCAGATGCTTAAAGGCACAATTTGCCAACCATCCTGTTCAAAGGTCATTTAAATAATGATAACTATTGAGTGTTGTAGAATAAAACGTATAACTTACTGCCTTGTGGGTGTAGTATTGTCTCACCCTAAATATGTCTAACATATTTCATTACAGGTAGTAAGTGTTAGAGTAATGTGGCCTCTCTCACCCCCATATCTCATTGAGGTCTGTGTTGTTATCAGTTGGTCTTTCTAAGTAATTTCCAGCCTGTTTCAGTGTGTAATTGGGCTGTCTGGTTTGTTTAGGTCTTCTGGTTGGAGCTCTGGACACCGTGTTGGACTCCAATGCTCGCGTCACACCATTCCGTATCCTGCTGCAGGTGCCTGGCTCACAGGTTAGCTGGGCCATAGCTTGTGGTAAGCTCTCTGACAACACTCATTTACTTTCTCTCTCTTATTGGCCTGTTTCTAGGTCCTAGCTTCTGCACTGTCTCTTCCTCTCTCTCTACATTTCTCAGGTGCTGCTGTTGAGGAAATGAACAGACATTGGGACTGGCTGGTCCAGAACCTACTTCACTCTCTTTCAGTGTTTGAGAACAAGGAGGATGTCGCCAGCTTTGTCAAGGGGAAAGTTAAGGTAATGTACTGTTGGCATAAGACAGATTACTATACGCTGTAAACAGTATGTATTCAAGTCTAACAAGAAACACATTATTCATCTCACTCTCACATGTTGCTCTCTCTCGGTCTCTCTCGCTGTCTCTCTCCTCTTTGCTATTCCTTTTTCACTTGCTGTCAACAACCTTTCTTATTTTCTTTTCCTCTTTTCAATTTCATTTTCCATTTATGTCTGCTTCCCCAGGGTCTAATTGCAGAGGAGGTGAGGGGAAGGCAGGCAGCTCAGGAGGAGGACCCAGAGAAGTTCCGGGGGTCGCTGCTGAAGTTTGAGTTGCGTTTTGGCCTACCTTCCTCTGAGAAACTAGTCACCACCTACTCCTGCTGCTGCTGGAAGGGCCGGGTTCCTCGGCAGGGCTGGCTCTACCTCAGCATCAACCATATGGCCTTTTACTCTTTCCTGCTGGGCAAGGAAGGTCTTTCCCTTTAAAACGTTCCCTTAATTTCCAGCAGAGAATAGCCTGCCTGGCGTGAAATTGTTTTCTATTAATTTGCAACCTCTGTTTTACGGTTATTCACATTACCTTTTAATGTCCGTTGAACTGTGTCAAACGCTCAGCAGTTTAACATTGTGACTTTTTTGTTAACCCTTCAAATCCCTCAATGACTTTAAAAACCTGACCTTTGACCAACTCTCTCTCCCTCAGTGAAGTTTGTGATCCCGTGGGCGGCGGTGACGAGGCTGGAGCGGGTCTCCACGGGCCTCATGACCGACATGGTGCGCGTGACGACGCGACAGCGGCAGCGCGACTTCTCAATGTTCCTGAGCCTGGACGAGGCTTTCAGGGTTATGTGTCAACTGGCTGACATTGCTCTGCGACGCCTCCTGGACAGTGGAGGCTTAGAGCTGGACAGAGAACTCCAGCAGACCTCCAACATCACTAAGAGGTCAGAGGGGGAACAATTAATACATTAAAGTTTAATCAGACAGTATTGTATAGGAGGGCAGGGGATTTACATCCCCATAGTTCAGCTGATCGACCTTTAGGCCGGTAGGTAATTTCAGTCATAGATTTTAGACAGAAGCTGTGCTGATGATCTCACTCTAAGCCAGAAGCGAGCTTGTCACAACTGGACTTTGCCCATATGCTTTACAGGCATTGCAGCAAAACAGTGTATTGTGTTGCAGCCTTTGGGAAAAGAAGAATGTTCCTTTTCCTGTGTTCCTTTACACTGCCTGTGTTACTGGTATGGCTGGCATCAGAACAGTTGGGACCCCTGGCGAGGTCCCAAGGGGAGGCAGGTGTGTAGGGACAGGGATGGCTCTGCTGGTAGCTTCCTGAATCTTCCGGAAGCTACCAGCGTTTTCTTTTGGGGGCGTTAGTGCCACAGTCCTTGTACTCTATCCTGTGGTAATGCACCTGTAGTTTTTTAGCGTTGATTTCATATTATAAAGCTGTCGGACATCTGTGTCAGGCCTTGGAACTCAAATGGCAAGGAGAAATCATGGTGCTATTTTTCTAAAAACTACAGGCCACAAACAAATTCACAGATTTAACAGCTATAGCTTCAATTATATCCAGTCCCTGTTACTATTTAGTACAACCTGTGGATAGGTGAAATTATCCAGTCAAAAAACTGTAATTTTGAACCTGGTTACAATAATTTAAAACATTACATTGGGCTCAGTTTAGATAGCTGAACAACAACTGCAGCAATATAAACTTGTATAATTCATACATGTATTATTTTCAAGTCATGTGTTCCTTTTACGACTGTCCCCCGTACATTTTTTTTCATCAGTCAACGTTTCTTTGTTTCTTTCAATGTTGAGAAACCTTTATTCTCACATGTAGCACTGAAATCAAGTCATCTGTCTGCACTGAGCTCGTATGCCACATTGAATG
>JACXGI010002150.1:25422-78021 GCA_016801175.1 Esox masquinongy
CAGGTGCTGCTCTTGCACTCCTGAAGCTTTATTGCTGCCATAAATTGAAAGACGAATGTCTATTCCTCGCTATGAAACAAAAAATATAGAAAAAATAGCTGTAACTTAAAAAAAAAAAAAAAAAAAAAGAAAATTAAAAAAATATCTTCAAGACAATCACTGGATTATAGACTGGATTATAGACTGGCTTATAAAAAATATTTTAGAATCATGCCTTGCTGCTTCCACATGTCGATGTAACATCTGATTTATGGAAAATACCTTGTCAGTAGTCCTAATGGCGGTATAAACTGCTACTGAACGTGTCAGTTGTGCTTTGTTATCACTGTCTCGACATCTCTCTGTTCCATCTGTGTTGGTTGGTACATCTACATGAGTTTGAGTGTAATACGATGGTATGCAGCGGTAAGGAGGTTTCTTAAACGATGGAACGGAAGCATTCAGTTCTGGTGTAAAACAGTGTTATCTATTTGCTAACTCCCTCACATTCAACCCTTGCAAATGTTGCCCACATACCAATAATCATTCTGACTAGTGAATTAATCTAGATATCACGTCACCGTTACTGGAAGTGAAAGATTCCTACCTAAATCGCACTGACCAAAATAGACTGCCTGTATCTCACTGTATTCCAGTAGGTCTAGTGGAGTGTACTTTATCATTGGCTGTCAGTCTCTCTTGGAGGGGAATTCCTATTTACAACAGAACAGTTCACTGCCCCCCCCCCCCCAAGCTGAGAATATCCTACTACTCCCGCCTCAGGGTTCTGGAGGAGCAGGCGCTGAGGGCGTATGTCCTGGCTCTCTTCAGGCTGCCACGAGGCGAACGTCTTCAGGAGGCGGCACTGTGTTCCATGTGGACGCCGCACGCCCGCTGCCACACGCCAGGGACACTTTACACCACAGACCGTTACCTGTGTTTCTCCAGCCGAGACGAGGGCCGCTGTAGCGTGCTCATGCCTCTCTCAGAGGTAAGTGCAGTACCACACTGCTATGCCTTGTTTTTGGATTGTGGGACATCTCTAACAAAATGTCCCCCTACTGTAGCTAAGATACGACAGATAATTTAGCCGTAATCAGTTTAGTGCTGTGTGTTTTGTGGTAGAGGTCATGTATTTTAGGGACGTATTTTTAGACATGGCTTTTCAAACAGTCTGTGTTGACTCTGAAACTCTGCTGGCTAAAGAGTAACGCTGGTGGAATGGGGCTATTTGAACCTTCAGAGCTTTATATGTTACCTGGAGCTCTACAGTAAAAAAGTGTGCGTTTGTGTCTGTAAGTGTGTGTATATATACAATCCGTGTTATTACTGTAATATCTTTGTGTGATTGACTTCTAACACCTGTTTCCTGTTATGACATCAGGTGATCTCTGTAGAGAAGGCAGAGAGCACTAGTGTACTGCCCAGCCCAGTTATCATCAGTGTGAGGAGTAAAAAGGCCTTCCAGCTGATCGAGCTGCAGGACAGAGAAAGCCTGGTGGACAGCCTGATGACACGCCTCAGATCCTTGCAGTGGAGACACTCCATGTTCCGCAGCAGGAAATCTCTGGTATGCTACAGTACCGCACCCTAAAAGTCTGTTTCCAGTTACACACACAATATTTCATTGTGATGCCCGACAGAAGATTAAAAAGAATCGGTACATCTCCAGGCCTCCTCGTCTCCTTACTACACCTTCTGCTATGACACAAAGTACTGTGACGGAGAGGAGATTGAGGAGAGACCACTACGTCACACTGTGAACACAGAGGCACTGATGGCATGCTATCAGCACTCTGAACCTGACCCAAATAACTGTACCTCAGTGAGTATAGAAACTACTGCTCTACCTGGTTATGAACTGTGTTTGGATAGTAGATGCCATCATGGGGATGGCTGCAGCCATTTTATGACTGCAATGGACAGTGTGTTTGAAAGCTTGATGTTTGGCATTGTGAATTAGGACTGGTTTAGGGTTTAACTGCGCTGCCAGTTTGTAGTTGAAGCAACTGCTTTGAATAGGCTGACTCTCCTACCGAAAACCAGGGTATTGTAAATGTGAGACTTCTGAGGTGAGTTTGGGACTCAACATTTGTTGATTATTTACACATTCATCCCTGTTCTGCCCCTGGCTGTCACCCTGGGGAACATTAACTTCCTTTAAAAACAGCCGAAGCTGCTGTGGTTAATTGAATTGTTTCCTGAAAAGAGAGTCTCCATTGTAAAGACGTAGTTATTTGTTTAGAAAGTTATGTCTTAAGATAATTATTTTTTACTTCTGTCCATCTGTCCCTATAAGTTCAATGCTGTTATGTGAACAGGACTCTCATTTAAGTGAAAATATGACTGTCCACCTTGGGTGTTACATCAACCCTGTTACTTGTTTTGCACTTAATAGAAATGTGTTACAGTCTTTACATTTAAATCACATGTATTTAATCACTTGATGTATTCTTTTTATTTTTATGGAGTTGAATGTGGGAGTTTTATTACAGAAGTTACAGATTTGGTGATTCAAGTTCAACTTCTCAGTAGGCAGCAAATTGGTGAAACAACCCATAAGTGCTGAGAATGTGCTTATAGTACAATGCTCTGGTAGTTGAAGGGAACAGTGCCGCTTACCAGAGGTGTGTCTGTGTGTTCATCGTGTAGACCATGGAGCAAATGAAAGAGCGTCTGTGGGAGGACCACTTCTCGGAGTATGGTCGAGGTATCCATATGTTCCGTACAGAGAAAATCCAGAAGCTGGTTGCGATGGGGATACCAGAGTCTTTAAGGGGAGAGCTATGGATGACCTTCTCTGGTAAGGCTGGTTACTATAACAACAGACCATATCTTCAGTGCTGTGGTTATGTTTAGGGTAGCGATAGAGAGCCTTGTTCTTGGTTGTGCTCAAGGGCCTTTCATTTCCTTGTCTAGTATGTGCCTAGAAATTGTGGTTTGTGCCATTTTGTCTTAGAGTCTGGGGAGTGTTTTTTTAACAGGCAAGCATTTCCCTTTTGTTCAAAATAGACGTCTTCATGCAATATTGTACAGTCTATTCTCATAATTTTTAACCATCAGTTTTATGTAATGTGGAATCCAGAGCAGTAGGATTTAGTGGGCATACGAATAGCTTATGACCTCATCTCCAATGAAAACAAGCAAGTAGCTTGCGCACACTACACAAGAAACACACAGTGACTCCACCACTTACTGGGATAGAACAGAACAGGCTATTTTATTTGGCCCCATATCAAACCATCCTAGGCCCCTTTTTTTCCCTTGCAAGGATCTGAAGACGCTCTTTGATATCCTTGAGGAGTCAACAAAATGCAAGAGCTATTTTATTTTTTTCCGAACAAGCCTTGTTGTATTGTAACCCCTACCTTTTTTGTTTGCATATCTGAAGGAACTTGATAGGTAACATCTATTACTTATAGATCCACAAATGCAGGAGATGAAAGGCTACAGAATGTTGTCCAACCAGGCCTTAATGTACAGTGGTTTGCAAAGTATACGAAAACATTCAGATTTTCTATATTTTTGCATGCTTGATGACAGAATTTCAGATCTGCAACCACTTCATTAGATGAGTGGAAAAAAATATACAGTGTATCAGGACAACAGACAAGCAAGCGTATGTATCGGAATGGCTGAAAAGCAACAAATAAAATGTAAAACATGATCTAGTGAATGTTCACACACCTGAATTACTTTCTCATCAGAGAGGGCAGACAATTTTATTTTGACGACACTGCTGGTTATCAAGCTTTTAAATTTGAACAGCTACAATATGTGGTGAATTGAAGAGATTATAGGTTTCTTAAAATATACAGCTCTGGAAAAAATTAAGAGACCACTGCAAAGTTTTCAGTTTCTCTGGTTTTACTATTCATAGGTATGTGTTTGAGTAAAATGAACAATTTGTTTTATTCTATAAACTACTGACAACATTACTTCAAAATTCAAATATTTTCATTTATAGTATTTATTTGTAGAAAATAACTGGTCGAAATAACTAAAAAAAAGATGCATTGTTTTCAGACTTCAAATAATGCAAAGAAAACAAATTCATATTCATTTTTCAACAACAAAATACTAATGTTTTAACTTAGGAAGAGTTCAGAAATCAATATTTGGTGGAATAACCCTGATTTTTAATCACAGCTTAATTACTCTCCACCAGTCTGTCACATTGCTGTTGGGTGACTTTATGCCACTCCTGGCACAAAAATTCAAGTAACTCGGCTTTGTCTGATGGCTTGTGACCATCCATCTTCCTCTTGATCAAATTCCAGAGGTTTTCAATGGGGTTCAGGTCTGGAGATTGGGCTGGCCATGACAGTGTCTTGATCTGGTGGTCCTCCATCCACACCTTGATTGAACTGGCTGTGTGGCATGGAGCATTGTCCTGCTGGAAAAAACAAATCTCAGAATTGGGGAACATTGTCAGAGCAGAAGGAAGCAGGTGTTCTTCCAGGATAACCTTGTATTTGGCTTGATTCATGCGTCCTTCACAAAGACATCTGCCCGATTCCAGCCTTGCTGAAGCATCCCCAGATCATCACCAATCCTCCACCAAATTTCACAGTGGGTGCGAGACACTGTGGCTTGTTGGCCTTTCCAGGTCTCCGTCTAACCATTAGATCAGATGTTGGGCAACACAGAAAATTTGACTCGTCAGAGAAGATGACCTTACTCCATTCCTCTACAGTCCAATCCTTATGGTCTTTTGCAAATTTCAGCCAGGCTCTTCTTTGCTTCTCATTGATGAAGGGCTTTTTTCTAGCTTTGCACGACTTCAGCCCTGCCCCTAGGAGCCTGTTTCGAACCATCCTCACCGTGCACTTTACCCCAGCTGCAGTTTGCCATTCTTTTTGTAGGTCACTTGATGTCATCCTACAGTTGTTGAGTGACATTCGAATGAGTTGACGGTCATCTCAGTCAGTGGACAGTCGTTTTCGCCCTCTGCCAGTCTGTAGCTTTGTTGTCCCCAATGTCTGTTGCTTGACCTTGTTCTTATGGGATGGAAGCAACCTGACGCTCACTGTATCCCTCTGCCAGTAAAGCCAGAATTGAACCCTTCTTTTCCTCACTCAAAGCTTTTCTTTTCAACTCTTTTGTCATGCTGAATAGTTATTTTTTTATTCAAATTACCTTTGAGGTACTACTTGCACTGTTTTTTGCCATCCAGCTGGTCCTATTGCAAGAGGATAGCGATGACCACAGCAGTGGTTTTTATACTTTTCCTTGTTAAATTAGATTTGGTTCAGGTAATCACCTAATCAGTACCTCATTAAGTAAAATGAGGTGTGCCTGTGTTGGAATTTAACAGACACTGGAATGGAATGGCTGCCATACATGTAGAGATGCTGATTTAAGAAAAAGTAGGAGTGGTCTCTTCATTATTTCCAGAGCTGTATTTGTCCTATTGGTTCTAAGGTCTTTGTGTTCATTGTTTTGGGTAGTTTGTTCGCATTGGTTTCCTAAATAAGTGGTCTGTGAATAGTCTGTGAACATCGTGTGAAAAATGTAGAAAATTCAAAGTGCCTTTCCACTGCACAGTGCCTTTCCACTGTTGCTGTGTAACATGACCTGCCAATTCCTCTGGCATTGTAGATGCGTCTTCAGAGTTGGCGTCCCACCCAGACTACTACTCAGGGCTTGTGGCTGAGTCAATGGGACAAAGCAGTCTGGCCACAGAGGAGATCGAGAGAGACCTGCACCGCTCTCTACCCGACCACCCTGCCTTCCAGAATGTCACAGGCATCGCAGCGCTTCGCCGCGTCCTCACAGCATATGCCCACCGCAACCCCAAAATTGGCTACTGCCAGGTAAGGTACCCACTGTCATACCATGGACTGACACAACATTTGCACATATGTTTACATTCTACTGTATACAGTGAGGGAAGAAAGTATTTGATCCCCTGCTGATTTTGTACGTTTGCCCGCTGACAAAGAAATGATCAGTCTATAATTTGAATGGTAGGTTCATTTGAACAGTGAGAGACAGAATAACAACAAAAGACATCCAGAAAAACGCATGTCAAAAATGTTATAAATTGATTTGCATTTTAATGAGTGAAATAAGTATTTGATCCCCTCTCAATCAGAAAGATTTCTGGCTCCCAGGTGTCTTTTATACAGGTAAAGAGCTGAGATTAGGAGCACACTCTTAAAAGGGAGTACTCCTAATCTCACCTTGTTACCTGTATAAAAGACATCTGTCCACAGAAGCAATCAATCAATCAGATTCCAAACTCCCCACCATGGCTAAGACCAAAGAGCTGTCCAAGGATGTCAGGGACAAGATTGTAGACCTACACAAGGCTGGAATGGGCTACAAGACCATCGCCAAGCAGCTTGGGGAGAAGGTGACAACAGTTGGTGCGATTATTCGCAAATGGAAGAAATACAAAAGAACTGCCAATCTCCCTTGGTCTGGGGCTCCATGCAAGATCTCACCTCGTGGAGTTGCAATGATCATGAGAACGGTGAGGAATCAGCCCAGAACTACACGAGGGGATCTTGTCAATGATTTCAAGCCAGCTGGGACCATAGTCACCAAGAAAACAATTGGTAACACACTACGTTGTGAAGGACTGAAATCCTGCAGCGCCCGCAAGGTCCCCCTTGCTCAAGAAAGCACATGTACAGGCCCGTCTGAAGTTTGCCAATGAACATCTGAATGATTCAGAGGAGAACTGGGTGAAAGTATTGTGGTCAGATGAGACCAAAATCGAGCTCTTTGGCATCAACTCAACTCGCCGTGTTTGGAGGAGGAGGAATGCTGCCTATGACCCCAAGAACACCATCCCCACCGTCAAACATGGAGGTGGAAACATACTTTTGGGGTGTTTTTCTGCTAAGGGGACAGGACAACTTCACTGCATCAAAGGGACGATGGACGGGGCCATGTACCGTCAAATCTTGGGTGAGAACCTCCTTCCCTCAGCCAGGGCATTGAAAATGGGTTGTTCCAATGAACCTACCATTAAAATTATAGACTGATCATTTCTTTGTCAGTGGGCAAACGTACAAAATCAGCAGGGGACCAAATACTTTTTTCCCTCACTGTAACTGACTGCCTGTCTGTCTTTCAAGTCCATGAATATCCTGGCGTCTGTGCTACTGCTGTACACTAAAGAGGAGGAGGCCTTCTGGCTGCTGGTAACTGTCTGTGAGAGGATGCTACCTGATTACTTCAACCGCAGAGTCATAGGTAAGAGGGTCAATAAGTGTTGGTTTGTTCTAATTAGTACTACATAAAAGTACTTTCAAAGACACAGCAGAATATAAGCAGACATTCATTTGCCTGTAGAGCTGTTCTCATGATGTGGTTTTGTTGTGGTAAGTTGTTTCTATCAGGGTTGATTTTTTATTTCTGACTGAAAAATGAACTAACACTAGCCAAAGGCTTTTTTTAGCCAGTGCGAAGTGTGCACAGAAGTTCATTTCCTGTGCTTTGTGTGTCTATTTATTTATGGCACATGTGAATTGCATTGAATTTCACTTCCTCTTCCTTTACCTTTTCTGTCTCAACAAGGCTCTGGCCTGTACTGCTTTGAAACTGCAGCTGTTTACTTATTCTCAGTAGAAACAAGAATTGGTCTCCAGGCAACTTCCTAGTTCACTTATCTTGCATAATGACATGACATCCAGTCCTCTTTATGCGATGCTAAACTATCATCAACACGATATTCTAGATTTTCATGTGTGTTTGTGTTTGCAGGGGCTCAGGTGGACCAGTCTGTGTTTGAGGAGCTTATCCGGGAGCGTCTTCCAGAGCTGGCCGAGCACATCCCCGACCTCTCCCCCCTCTCTACCATCTCCCTGTCCTGGTTTCTTACCCTCTTCCTCAGCGTGCTTCCCTTTCGGAGTGCCGTCTGTGTGGTCGACTGTTTCTTCTTCCACGGCACTAAAGCCATCTTCCAGCTTGGTCTGGCTGTGCTGGAGGCTAACGCAGCAGCGCTGAGTTCTAGCGCGGACGACGGCCAAGCCCTCATGATTCTCACTGGGTGATGCTCAACTAGAAGAGCCTGCACACACGCGGGCACTGTGTAGACTAGATTGACCAACCCAAATGGGATGAATGTCTAATCTGTTACATTCTTTTGTGTTTGCAGTTTTCTGGACCAGGTGAAGTACGATGAAGATCCCTCCGCCGCAGCCTCTCAGCCGCCCTCGTCCCTGAGTGGGGAGGAGGGTAACCCGCCTGTAGAACAACACACCTTGATCACTGACCTCATCACTGACTCCTATGAGGTAAGACAGTGCTGCAGTACCCCCGCCACGCCACCAGGGCCTAGTGGTGAGCGTAGAGGTGATATTTCATCTCGTTGTGCTGCCAGAAATTTGGAGACCTGACTGTGAAGCAGATAGAGAGTTTGCGATGCAGACACCGGATCCAGGTTCTTCAAGCGCACGAGGACACCACTAAGGAGAATGCAGTGGGTCACGCATGCATTAAATATACTATGACCAAAGGTTTAAACCCTACACTTTTCCTCTGTAAACTGCCTTGACCCTTCCCCTCTCCCTCTGCAGCTCAGGGTCGTGACCCCAGATGTCTCCCTCTCCCCTGAAAATCTATCAGACATCTATGACCTCTTCAAAGTACTTCAGCTAAATTGATTACACCTTATTTTATCTCCCTAAATCAAATGCCATATCACAATAATAACCGACATCCTCAACATATGGTCCAAAACAGATTTCTCTCTCCTATAGACCGAGCACTTCATTAACCTTTACTGGGGTGAGGGGAGCACCACAGTGGCTCTACAGACTCATGACCCAAGCAGACCCTATGTGGACCAGTACAGAGTGGACCGGGCCCAGTTTAAGAGCCTGTACGTGCTGCTCGTTCCCTGGCTGTGTGGCCTCCACACTGACACCGTGGCCCACCGCACCTTTACTCTACTGGACCAGGACAGAGACTCATTCATCACCTTCAGAGAGTTTGCTGGGTGGCTGGGTATGTGTGTGAGTGAAGATGTTAGAGGGAGAGTCAGTTTGTACAGCGAGTTTCTCTGAGTGACCATACAAGTGTTCAACAGTAAACACTTTCCAGGCTAGCATACATACCGGTTCCCTTGAAAGGCATATCAATTGTAAACATTGGAAACCTGCCCACTATGCTTTCACTGGCATCTGGAATTCAGCCCACAAAGCTTTTACGGCAATCAATATCTAACCAAAGCTTTTAGGAGGAACTGTAGTTTACAGTACAGTAGAGGCCTGAAGTAGAGGAAGATGTATTTTGTTTAATAAGTTATATATAACAGGCTCCACCTGTGGTCATTCACAGTATAGCCGCTAACAATTTTCTCAGACATTGTGATGCAAGTCCAATTACTTGCTGTTTGGGTGATCATTGTGTTGCTTTGTTTTGATCATTGTGATGTGTGTGTGTCTATCAGATACGCTGTACTGCAAGGAACTAAACGAGAAGATCAGACTTCTATATTGCTTGCACATACCTCCAGGTTAGTCTAATCCTTCCTATGCAGCGTTTCATACGCATGAATTTCAGCCAGACATGTAGCTTTAGCTAGAGGTTTATTAGCATTATAATGTAACGGTCTCCTTGTAGCTCTGACTGACACTGAGGATGATCAGTCTCCCCTAAAGAGCCCTCTGCTGTCGACCACCAGACCACTCCATTTACAACTGCCTGTTGGTAAGGATTTACAACTCCTGCCTGGTTTTACTTGAGCTTATCACTTGATGTAGCTCCTGACACGAGTTCATGTTTAAGGGGAGATGAAAACCTACCAAGAGCAGTTAAAGCAGATGCTGAAGGACCTGGCTAAAGAGAGGGCCAATGTGGAAGAACCTTTACCTTTGATGAACCAGGTACATACAATTAAGAAATAAACCAGGGATCCGTTAGTGTCACTGAAAGGTGATTGGCTGCGATATAATTAACTTCTGTTGTCTTCCACAGAGGGAATTCATCCAATTCTGCAAGACCCTTTACAGCATGTTCCACGGCAATCCAGACGAGAATGAGCTCTTCCAGGCCATTGCCACGGTGACCAGCCTGGTGCTGCAGATTGGTGAGGTCGGCCATCGCAGCCGCTGCTCGGGGTCAGAGGTCAGTAGCGACGGCGGCACCGAAGACGAGGTAGAGGAAAATCACAGGGAGGGGAGTCGAGATCACCCCGTCTTCAGTACCAAAGGAGAGGGGACTGGGAAGAGTTTAGGCTCGGAGAATCAGAGCGAGTGGACGGTCAGCTATGCTCAGATTCTAGCCTCTCTCCTCACGGAACAGCAGCTGGTCAACTTCTTTGAGAAACCAATGGACCTGTCAGCAAAGGTTGCTGAGGCGAAGCTGAAACAGTACCATGAAAGGGCCGGGCTACTTATGCTCCAGGAAGGGACCAGATGATTAACTAGACCAAGAAAACAGTTTGACCCAGTACTGGGCTTCCAATCCACAGTTGCTTATATAGATGCCATGCACTTTTGTCACTAATAAGTTGTCCTGAGTCCTACAAGGATGTGTGGGAGCAAGAGTCCATACGTGCCTGTATGAGTCATAGGTCTGTCAAACAATTACTCTGGATGTGTAGGTCTTCGGATTTAACTGGAGATGTGGCCTTATCTTTGTTTAGAGGTTAATCAAAACCAAAGGCTGTTTAGACATGTACTGATATACCAAAGCCACACATTCTAATCAATGAAGGTTACATGACAAATCAGTCAAACGTATACTGTGACAATGTTTCAATTAAATGCACTACCACTCCATGAAAAGGGATTTATATTTTCTATGTTGCTAACTATACATTTTAATTTTGCATTGCTGTTATCTTTTTGGTGGGAACAATGTGCCCAGTTTTAGTGGCATTTATTTTCACTTGGCTGGTAATGCACAGCCTAAGTAGGATCTAGTTTATCTTCAAATCAAGTAGATTGTACATGTATTTCTAACCCAATTGTTATTTTACATGCCTACAGTTAAGTAGTCAACAAGGTTTTAAAAAGCTTACAGTGAAATTGTATTTACTGTCAGTGGTGTGACCTGGAGTAACAGACATTGGAATATTGCCTTTGTTGTGCACCTATGTACTGTGTTATTGTCCGGAATTAACTCTTATTCTGGGTGTTCTGAAAGTTTCAGCCCGTTATTCTACCAAGCATATCCTTCAGCCTTAGAAGTGTGACCAGTATTATACCATCTTAAAATGAATTCAGGTAAATACCTGAAATGTCTGACATTCAAACTGTTTTTAGTAAATATTGTTCCAGAATGGCACTCCAGCTGACTACAGATGCACTTCTTGATTTAAATTGTATTTGTAGTGCAGGCCCAAGTTATGCCTCCATTTGTGTCTCAATCTCATGTCTGCTGCCAAAAAACTAACATTTTGTAAATCATTAAAACAACCTTTGCATTATATTTGTTTTCTTCAATATAAATCACAGACTGATTCAAAGGAAACTGGATGTGAATCCAGAAGGCATGTAAGGATCATGTTTGCCTCATATCTGCTTCACATTACTCAATTTGATCTGTACTCTACACCTTTCATGTCATTTGAAACGTAAGTCTCACATTTGAGACAGTATTCATTTATGAACTGTAGGAATTTTTGATACCTGAGAAACTACACAATTCTAAAAACCCATTTTGACACTACGGCAACCAGTCTAATACATCAGTCTACCATTTTTAATTATGCTTTAATGGTAATTCTTAATTTTTATTTAAGGAACATTAAAAAAATATATTATAGAATAAACAAATACTTTAAACTTTGGCCTTAGTGCTTACGTCTCAGACCAAACAAAATTCATGAGATTAGAAATTGTAGATAATTTTATATACTAACGTGCATTGCAAAATCAATGCATTAATTTTCACATTAACAACATTATCGTAAATCAATACATTAGGCTAGCTAGGCTGTGTCATCTTGTAATCCCTTTTTTGTAATGCAAAGTTACTGACGCTAACAAACCCTTTGATTAACCAAACAAACAAGCCCTACACAGAGAATGAACTGCCTCAATCCCAGTTAGTGACAAAACTGATGAAAAGATCAAATTTCTTTTGTACATTTATTTATTTAAACATCAGTTACTTAGTTCTCATCCACATTTACTGTCTGCAGACCTGTAAAGTGAAAATCAGAATTAGTCATCAAGTCTAAAATAGGCAAAGAGGAACAATCATTCTTGCACCAACTGCTGGTCGCAACTTCATTAAGCTGTACTTCCTACAATTGAGTTGTGTAGCTAGTAACACCTAGCTTTCTGTAGATGTACATGTTCAAAGGTGGGGGGCCAACCTTTAATTAGGACTATTCACCTCCAGTCTGGAAGGACCAAAACACTTCTGGTTCTCTAATAAGGGACTACATCAAACCTGAGACACCAGGTGAAAGCTGAATATCTGAAGTGTTTCGGAGCCCTCTAGAACCAGAGTTGAGTAGCCCTGCATGCAGCGAAAAGCCTAGCAAAAGCGGGGCTTACCTTTGTACGTCGTAACAGGGACATATGTGACGAGGGTGTACAGTTTGTTGGGGGAATCCTCATCTTCATTGCGTTTCCTAGACAGGCGCACACGCATACGGTATGGGACATTCCTGAAATAAAATAAACCAGTAGATATTTAGAGATGTGGGATCAGTTTTACAGCATCTCAGCTAAGTGGAAAGCAGTGCAGAAAATAACATGTGCATGCCTGAACATGTATAATTAGACACTTTAATACCACATCAATTGCCAGGCACAACAGGATATCACTGCTCTAAAGCCAGCACTGATGCCTCTTCGGTCAAGTGGCTATCCACTAGTCTAACTAAGGCTGTGTCAGTCATAGGTTTTTAGATTAGTTATTAGACGACCAAATGACTGGTTACAGTAGAATGTTTTACAGAGTTGTGCATTTTCTAATAGGGTGTTATACACATAAAGCAGATAGAAGAGCAAGGATGTATTTTGGCATAGCAGAATTAGCCCAAAAACATGCAAGGGGAAGAAATATGAATTGACAAAAATTCTAATGTTCAATTACTATTTTAACTGAACAATGTGTATCACTAAAATCAATCAACTGTCTATAGTACAAATTTATCCCCAACATCCATGGAAAATGAATGTGAGGCCCATGAACCATAGTTTCACTGTGGCAGCCATTTTGGCCAGTGCAGTCCATTGTAGAGGAAGCACTGAATTTGACAAAGCTGCACAGACAATTTGTAATGGAGCATATTTGGTTCATATTGTGGTTAGGTGTGTATCATTCCAACACATTCCAGTCACGGTTAACCTGTAGTGGACGTGCCCTCAATAGTCACTCAGATGGCAGAATCAGCTGATGGTCAGAGCTTTTGGCTGGACACCTTTTCTATTTGGCTGGCCACTCCACATACGTATTAAAAACACATGGCCTGATTGAAAATGGGGTTGCATACCTTACACCTTTGGTCCACACAGCCTTGTTCAGACGAGTGTCGATGCGCACATCAGGGGTTCCCATCTCCTTCATGGCGAACTTGCGGATCTCCTTAAGAGCGCGAGGTGCCCTCCTCTTGAAGGACCTGTTGGGACAAGAGGAGCGAGAAGCACATTTTATTACAAATGCAATATTATCAAAGTGGCATCGCATTTGTCAAAGCAAGCAATAACTATTATCAGCAATAAAGAAAAGGAACCCCTTGTGAAATAGCCCCTTACTGCAGAATGGCAGAAGTAATTCACTCTGCATTATGGGTTGTGCTCGATAAGAGAATCTGCTAATTGACACAATGACTGAATCTGAATTTCAGTTCCACAACAAGCACCCAGCAATGGGCGACGCTGTGTAAAACTAGCTGCTGTAATGAAAAGTAGTCAGAACTTGCATGCAACCGTGGCACCATTCCCATAAGCAACGGCATCTCAAAGCTAGCCCATTCGCAAACGATAACTTCCTATAATCGCCTGCTGATTACTACACATTTTTAGGGTTTGTTTACATAGCTATACATGAACACGCAACATTGTCAGCACAAAGCTACAGAATTACTGATAAGAATGCTATGGGCCATGTGTTTCAACGACAGTTTCATTAGTGATCATAGCGATCACTGATGCTTCTGGACCTTCAAAGTTTTAGGGTTGTAGTTTATTTAAAGCCTGCACCGGCTGAAGCTAAGGGATGAAAACAAACACCTTCATACATACAGCAAGTATATCACCCCCATCCTGGCATCTCTGCACTGGCTTCCCGTCTCATTCCGGATTGAATTCAAAACCCTCCCACTGACCAACCAGTGTATTCACGGCAGTGCCCCTTTATATCTCAAGGAACTGCTATATCTCTATGTATATCTATATCCCTATATATATTTTTTTCTTCATTTTATTTAATGCACTTTGAGATTCTGAATAATGAAAGTGCTCTACAAATGTAATAAATGATTATGTTTAACTATTATTATTATAATATAATCAAAAAAAATGCCATTGAAATAGACAGTGAATGTTAAAAAACACATAAGAAGCTGTCTGCCAACTGAGGGGGATCCGTGATTCCTTCATGTTTATGGAAAGAAACTGTAATTCCTCCACACACTCAGAACACTTTGGAGGGACTACTGACCGGCTCAGCCCATGGTCAGACCATTTCGGAACAAAAAAAGATGCACGCACAACCACAGGACAAGAGAGACCAGCTGGCTAGGAATCTTAACAGCATGGAAGCAATATCTCCTCATGGAAATATGGAAGTAAATACTGCTTACATGCTGTCAACAAAGAAAAAAACAGTTGCCCAATGAGCATGTCTCAATCACATTGTGTTGGTTAAGTGGCGAATTAGAAACTCATTAGGATAGGCATGACAAGAAAACGAGAAATGCAGTTAAGAACAAGAACATTTTTAGTTTGTCATTGTTGCCACCCATCTGACTATCCAGAATCATAACTCAGCCTTCTACCACATTAACGGTGTGTCTTTTTAATGATGTCAGCAAAATGTACGGGTTCACAGAAGGAAGAAGAGAATGCAAGGAATAAAAGAAACTTCAGCATACCTGGGGAGAATGGTTTGTACCTTTTTGATACTGGGATGCAACTATGCTCAACTGCATACAGTATATTTTGTATTTCAAAGATTGCTGCTGTTATGAACTATTACAGGTTTTTCCAAACCGTACTGCAAGAAGGATAATGGAATCAGCTGTCCTCCATAGCTTCAGCCGACAACTAAAAAGGAGGGGAAACCATAAGACCCCTTTAAAAGTGTTACAGACTGCCATACCCCAAAACAAGCATACTCACACGCCATGTATGCGCTTGTGGATGTTGATCGTGTACTCCCTGGTCACAACCTCGTTGATGGCAGAACGCCCCTTCTTTTTCTCACCGCCCTTCTTGTTAGGCGCCATCTAAAGACAAAATGAAACATGAACTTTTAATCATAACCGGTCTGCAATTTATGTAAGACAATGACAACTACAGTATCCAGTGCTCATTAGGGACAAAACAGAACAGGGCTTAGCAGCAACCTGACATGTTTTGATAAGAGTCACAGCAAGAATGTTGGATTAAATATACATAATACATTTACAAAACAAATAACTCAGTCTTGGTGGGCCATATGTTCGCATGCTGTCTGATTCCAGGCAATACAGCAAACCAACTAATAATCACCTGCGTTGTGTTATGACACCAGTGCCATTACAGATTAAATGGCTCACTAGTTAACCTAGCGTACTACGTAAATTCTGTATTGGTTTCAAACTGTGAATTACTAGCAAAGTAAAGTCGTGACAGAGAAAACATGGACCCCCCCCACCCCAGACAGAGCTATGGTCTACCGCGCTCAAACTGAAACATTTATGACAGAATTATACAGAGCGCATACTTCTGATAACCAAACTGATGGCTATGCGGCTATAGCTTCCATTCAAAATTCAGAACAGATCTTATGGGAATATTCCACCAAGATAACATTGTCTAGGGAGGTGATTGTCTCATCTTATGATAATGTGATTCAAATGTTGGATGATATATATAACCGGTTTGGATGAAGTTGGATAAATAAAACAAATTTGGCGTAACAGTACTCACTCTGCCCGAGAAATGTCGGAAAGGAAGTTGCAAGGGCTCGTGGGTAGTAAAAGCCAATGAAAAAACGGTTCATATCCAGGTCGTTAACTAGGTCTTTATCACCTACTCCTATTGCAAAGTATTTATGCAGTGCTTTTTCGAACAAATGACACCGAATACAAACATGTTTATATGTGTACATGTTGTAGACAATAACTGTTGTACCCACAAAAACAAATGGATTTACTACTCCCACAATGCAAGTTTTTACGGGGTCGAGTCAAAGGTCAACTCAACGCTCCAATGTTGTGAACGAAGTGGAGACTGATGTGAAATTTGACAGATGAGACAAGCAAACTTTCTTCTTGTATAACATTTGTTAGTAATTATATTAATGGTTTTTCGAAAAGTAAGACTGTTACGTACTTTGTTATTTGATCAAGGTCAATTTTGCTTCACTGTATAACGTAGTTTTACAATGACTTTACTGACAAGCTAGCGCGAGCTAATAGTCCGTGCTAACTGGTAGCTAGCTGCCCATCGGCATTCCCTACTGTGAAATTAGTGGACATGTAACTAGTTTATTTTTTGTGTTATGAACGCTAGCTATCTGCAATTACAAAGTAATAATTGCAAGGAGTGATTTATAATTTGGTCACGTAGCTATAACCTAGCTATCACAACACTGGAACAATGACACTCGCTCCGAAAGAGCTTTCTAACCTCTTAGGAATCATCTCGGAGGAAGCTTGCACCAACACTTTCGAAAGTTTGTCCACCGCCTTTCATCATTATTTCGCAAAGGCCGAACATTTCCGGGTTGGCTCGGTTTTGGTGATGTTGCTGCAACAGCCGGACCTTCTGCCAAGTTCTGCCCAACGCTTGACGGCTCTCTACCTCCTTTGGGAGATGTACCGCACAGAGCCCCTGGCCGCGAACCCATTTGCCGCTGTTTTTGCTCACTTGTTGAACCCCTCACCAGTTGGGGAGGAGCAGGAGAAACAGCTCTCTGGTGGGTGTTAATCAGTTTGTAATAGTAAAATGTATTGTCCAATGTTTTCATCATCAGTGTGTGTTGTTTACACCTGTCCAACGTTTAAATGCTATTCTGATGTCTTTGTTGACAGGATTCCTTCCACCCATAACACAGCCTGAGAAGTTCTTTCTCTCCCAACTGATGTTGGCGCCTCCGAGGGAACTCTTCAAGAAGACCCCAAGACAAGTGTCCTGTATGGACGTAGGAAATATGCCACAGTCCATAGACATAAGTGGGCTCCAGTTGGCATTGGCAGGTACAGTAGCTCGTTTATGTGGTATAAAGAACTATTTTGGAATCTCAAGGATTTTAAGAGGAAAGATGTTTAGGAATGGTACAAAACCAATATTGGGATACCCGTTGTATACCGGGAAGGATAAAAACATTTGGCAGATTTAACTTCTTTTGGAAACGTTGGAAGCAAACATTATGTTGTCATCCAGAGTCACATTTATTTATGTAGAACACGAGATGTAGAACACACTATCTTTCAGAAAGTTTTGAAAGAGCCAGAAATGTTGCGGTGCTACATATTTTACTTTTTGCTGTGGATTAAATATTGCAGTGCTATCTCAAGAGCTCTAGTTATATATACAGTGGGACTAGATAAAGGTAGAATGCCACACATAGAAATGTGCCTGCAATGAGTTAAAACCTCTCAGATACAGTTCTTATGATTTCACTCTGTTTCATTTCTAATCTCTTTCACTCCTTGACCCTTCAGAGCGCCAGTCGGAGTTACCCACACAGAGTAAGGCCAGCTTCCCCAGTATCCTCAATGACCCGGACCCAGATTCATCTAATTCTGGGTTTGACAGCTCAGTGGCCAATCAGATCACAGAGTCTCTGGTCACTGGGCCTCGACCCCCGCTAGAGAGTAAGCAGCGTGTTTCTTTAATCACTTTGTTGACAATCTGTCATGTTTACGCGAAACATAAGCTAACAGTACACAACATATTTGTTAGGAATAATATACTAAAATATATAGGACATCCCAAGAACCCCACAAATCAAGCTACATAACCAGCTTGTGACCCTCTCTCTTGCCAGGTCACTTTCGTCCAGAATTCATCCGGCCTCCCCCTCCACTGCACGTGTGTGAGGATGAGCTGGCCTGGCTGAACCCCACCGAGCCTGACCACAGCGTGCAGTGGGACCGCTCCATGTGTGTGAAAAACAGCACCGGCGTGGAGATCAAACGCATCATGTCCAAGGCCTTCAAGAGCCCTCTGTCTGCCCAGCAGCAGTCACAGGTGAGTAGACAGGTACACTGTCTACTCCGCAAACAGTATTTTCTGTATTTCTCACATGACCTTCACTCCCGAATTCAGCCTGAATATCTGGCTGAACGTTCCGTTTTCCAATCCTACAGCTTCTGAGTGAGCTGGAGAAAGATCCTAAGCTGGTGTACCACATTGGCCTGACCCCTGCCAAGCTGCCAGACCTGGTGGAGAACAACCCTCTGGTGGCCATCGAGATGCTGCTCAAACTGATGCAGTCCAGCCAGATCACCGAGTACTTCTCGGTTCTAGTCAACATGGACATGTCCCTACACTCCATGGAAGTGGTTAACAGGTGGGTTTTGGATAGAATTACGTTTATAAATGTCTTCACTTTCAGTTTCCAAATATACCTGTAGTTAAGTGTTTGTTGTTCTGTTTGTTCATGTATGGTTATGTATTGTGTGCGCAGGCTGACAACTGCTGTGGACCTCCCACCAGAGTTCATTCACCTCTACATCTCCAACTGTATCTCCACGTGTGAACAGATCAAAGATAAGTATATGCAGGTAAGAAGGACATAGAAAGGGAAGGCTCATTACTTCAGCCTGCGGCTTACTTTCTAACTGGTCAAAAATGCTTCTCATATGAAAGGACCCATGCCACTTCTTTCTCGTAATGTTTTATCTGGTCACTTTTAACTGGTCACTACTAATGTCAGTCCATGCGCCACTGTGGTAGCCGGCGTTCCAGATGGTGAGAGGTGACTAAAACCTCTCCATCTCTGTCTGCAGAACCGCTTGGTGCGTCTGGTGTGTGTGTTCCTGCAGTCTCTGATCCGTAACAAGATCATCAACGTGCAGGACCTGTTTATTGAGGTGCAGGCCTTCTGCATTGAGTTCAGCCGCATACGGGAGGCAGCTGGTCTCTTCCGCCTCCTCAAGACCCTGGATACAGGAGAAAACCCCCCTGAGGTAAAACCTGCCAAATAACACTCTCATAGTACATAGAGAAGATGGCAGTAGCTTGACCTGCCAAATAATGCTCTCAAGGAAGTTAGCCCAGAGGAACTACCCACTAAATAGCGCCCCAACCAAGAACTGACATGAGGCTATATAACTACCCAGACAATCCTACCAATACCTGCCTGGAGTCCGGTTTTCCTCTCTCTTTTCTGGACAAAGATGGACATATTTTGAAAAATAATTTTGAAAGTGTTTTTTTCTCCCTTTTTTGCTTGTCGGTTTTCTTTGATTAAATGGGTATGTAATGAACCATGTGGGTTGTTTGTGTGACCTTTACTGAAACAGTTACAATATAATGTACATGGGAATACAGTAAGTGTGGTTTCTGTTTTGAATGTGATCTCTGTATTTTTAAGGGAACTGCATAGTTTCTCACCTGAATAGGTTGTCAGTGCAGAACAGCAGTTTGTAAGGAAACTGGTTAGTGGTCATACAGATAAAGAGGTGTATGGCATGTGTAGAATATATGGAGGAAAAACAAGACCCAGCATTTGTTTTGTTATTTTAATACAAAATATTCAGTTTCCTTTCTTTTATAATGTTAGTATGAATGCAAAATTGTGTTGATTTTGCATTGAAAACCACAATCAATAACATCAAGTAAAGACATTTCTTAGTAAAACATAATGCAAAGAATTGCTAAAATCCCTTAAAAGATAGACTGTTTGCTCTGGTTATCTTGAGTGGTGGTCTGTGTTTGCTTCCTTTGAATTCTGTTTTAGTTCTTTTGTACTGTGAACACAAAGCTCTTCAGGTTTGTTTGGCATTATTCTGGTACCATGCTTTATCTTACTGTAACATTATTTCAAGTCTCATAACCCCTCACATTGTTGTCTCATTAAGACAATGTGTGCTGTTTTAAGAAATTAATTGTCAAGGATGTAGAGAAATTCTAAAATATGTGTGGAGGTTTGCAACATAAAAAGGTAGGGCTTACTGTTTATACTGTTCCGGGTTTTAAATAGTGTGATAACAGACTACAACATAGAGTACAAAATCAATACTAGCTTTAAGAGGGAAGTAGCCTACATTTGTTATACAATTTGCAGTTATAGCATTTCATCTGTAGTTTTCCAGCTCTTCAACCTGCTTCCAAAACTTGACAGTGTAAATGTTACCGTTTAATTAGAACTATTGCCATAAAATCTATCATCTCCCTCGATGCCAAAATATCAGGTTCTGCACAGTGGTGTTATCAGTAGTGCATTGAATGTGTTTTGGGAAATATTGTTTAGTAAAGATGAAATGTGAGCACTGAAAGGACTTGAACCACAAAATAGTTTATGTAAACTGGCAAAAGAGGTGAGTGCTCATTTAAAGCCCAGGGCAGTGTGAGTACAAAGACAACTTGTTTATTTTCACCATATAGGTCAATTTTCAGGATTATATATGAAAATACCCTAAGATGCTGAACTTTCAGATAATGAATATTTGTGGTATATGATCAATATAACAGTATAATTTTTTTATCTGCTCTTAACTGTATTAGCACAGAGTTTTGAGTCCTTGACAGCTATGCATATCTATATGTGTCATTATTGAAATAGTCTGCAACTAGTGAGCTGGTAGCCTCTTTCCCTGATTCTGAGTACATCTTCAGGAGATGTGTCTGTGGACATGTGACCCCTACTACACCCTTTTCATGCCCCGGGCCATGAGGCAGGCGAACACGGTCATCACCATCTTAGGTTTCACCTCAACCAAGTCTTCAGGCAGGGCATACACCCGGGCTCCAATCTTCCTAGCCATTGAGATGGCATACCTGAAAACAGGGACAACGCACAGGATTTAGAGGTGACGTGAAAGTCGTTTCCTCACGTCGACTAGTTTTCAAATGTATATTACCAGCAGATGGTACGTACTTGGCGTTATTGAGCTTCTCCTCTTCAGTCAGGTCCTCCACCTTGATTAGGTCATAGCGAATGGAGCCCGGCTGAATCGCATCAATCAGGTCCAGGACAGGCATACTGGTGGCAATGGACCCATCCTACAGGGAGGGACATACACGCTTTGAGGTATTGCTGCTGGGCTTGATCTAGTAGTTCTTCTTAAAGTATAGCTTCTTAATAATTAATTGATTATGTATTACTTAAAAGATTTGACCATGTTCAGAAAAAGATGAAACGTGAAACATCTAGTGGTACCTTGAATCCAGAGATGGTGGCTTTGCCAGCCTCTGTGAGTTTTTCGTTGACCCAGATGACGATGGTGTCGTCATTCACCTTCTGCCCATCGCCAAGCTCCTCTAGAATGTTCAGGGTGTACCTGAGACAAAGACATGGCTTTGTGTGCTTTGGGTGCTTTGGGCCTGCATATATCTTTGTTTTCCTGATCACATGACCTGACCAGAAAAACATTTGACAGTGTTCTGTTGCATTACCTCCTCATCAGCTGCCATAACAGGGCCTGGGTGAGTTTTCGGTTTCCCTCATTCAGATCTTGTCCAGCAATGCCCACCAGGGAGAACTTGGCCTCCTTCTTTCCCAGCTCCACTGCATAGTTGCAGTTCTCCAGCTGCCACAGAGAAACACATTAAATCAGTTGACATTCAGTAGTGAATTGTGATTCCACTGTGGGAGAACTCATTTTGTTCCTAGGCTCACCTTCTTCATGTTGCTGCCCAGTTTGGAGTATGGTGGTTTGTTTACTCTGTCCCAGTCTACTGGCACCTTAATCTTCTCATAGAGCTGGAAGATGACCAGAGCATCATCTAGGTCCCTGTAAAGTATGGACACACACAAATTACGTGAGTGTAGTTTCTAGATGATTGGAAATGGTTTGGAATGCTGTTTGTATTGACCTGTACTTACGCATAGAGGTGATTGACGCGCGGGTTGACGCCTAGGGAATTCATCCAGTTCCTGAACGTCCTCTCCTCTCTTGTCTCACCTGACAAGGGATAGAAGCAACATTACACACGGTTTGAGGCCGTCTTTAATGTATATGGTTTCAATTATTCAATCAAGAAGAGTACATGTAAATTAGGGCCTCGGTTCAACCGGCTTTTAAAGGCAATGTTTGCTGACAATAACATTCACGGTAAACACTGCAGACGTCAGATCAATTGTAAATTGCCCTAAAACGCTGCAGTGCCCGTAACGTGCTTTCAGATTGAATCCAAATCTAGTTGTATAGTCTCAGCGGATCCCAACACTGACCCTCAATAGAGCTCCAGTCAATATCCTGGTTTTCTGGCTTCTTCAGGGCAGGGTACTTGTTGAACAGGTTGGCAATGAATGCCAAGTTTAGCTTGGGGTTGCCACGGATCACGTCAGTTGCTGTGACGAACTGCCGACAGCCAAGACGGTCAGCCTGTTCCAGCATGCACTCTGCTCTCTTCACGTCCTCTTTCTCCTATAGAGGGAGGAAGGCAGAGATTCAACGGCAACCTACATCTACGATCAAGCACATTGATGATATGGTCAATTTAGCAAAAGGACACACTTCTAATCAGGTTAGCTAAAACAGAATTGAAATGGCCGACATTTCTGCTGTGAGATGACCGCGTACCCTTATCCCTGACATGTCGATGGCAATAGGAGGGATTCCCTCTTCGTCTCCCTTGGGGGCCACTTGGTTCAGGATGTTGTAGTAAGCCTTGGAATCCTGTAAAGCAGAACCCAAGAATGAATACAATCACAGACGCACAAGATGGTCCGAGACCGACTGAGTCGTATATGATGAGTTTCTCTAACTGACGTAGTGCACGTGACCCACCTTGATGTCGGAGCTGAAGTTGTTGATCTTAGGGCAGCCGGCCTCCTCCAGCTGGTAGTTGGCCCAGCGCAGCAGCAGCTCCTCCGGGGACAGCTTCATCAGGTCCTCCAGGCTCTCGCCATCCCTCAGCAGGGCTATCAGAGCTGCCCACGCACAGGCCCACAGACATCATGTATGTACACTCTGGCCAGGTTATTATATACATCTTACATGCAGGACCGCCGCTGATCGAATGTAAACCCATTCTCTGTAAACCCTAAACCAGGGATTTCTCAAATTATTGATAGTTAACTGCTAAGACGTTAAACCATTTAAAATATAAGTTCTCACAAAGGCCTGGTTTGGGACCTGGAGAAGACCTCATCGCCTGGTTTGGGAAACGCCGCCCTAGACTCTGCCGTGCTTGAAAAAGCAACGGCCGTTTCTGAGACACTAGAACTGGCACGTCTGGCACAGATGATAACGGCCAAGCTTCTGACTAAAGTTATGAAACACACCGAAACATTGAACAAAACATTTAAGACGCACGCATACACACAAACACGCACCCTCATTTCTGCTGATCTCAATGTCAGCGAACAAGCCAATCTTGATGACCTGCCAGAGCAGGCCCAGGACCAGATGCTGCCGGCCTTCCTTCAGGTCCTCTGCTCCGATGTTCACCACATGGCAGCCGATGGCTGACGCGGAGTTCAAAGCCAGGTTCAGATTTTCCTGCACAGAGCGTAATAGTGGCAGACGTGTATGACAAAATGTATGTACACACGGACGATGAAAAGGAAGCTGCTAGACCCGGCCAGTCTGGAGGAGTTACAGTGAGGTTTATAGAAAGGTTACCTGGATGGTAAACGGTGTGAGCTTCTTCTTGTTGATGGTTCTCTCATCGATGGTGTCAGGAACAGACTGGTTGATCATCTTACTACCAGGTGGGGAGATGCGTAGAGTAGATATTATAGGGATATATTAATAGTTATTGGCTGATATCATCAACGTTGTATTTACTACCCGGCAAGAAGAATCAGACCAGGGAGACTACCATAGAACGATCCCATCTCCGACTGCGGTGAACAGGTCATCCGTGGTGGGGTCCATGGGGAGGACATGCTGGCAGTCTGGATCTTTCTCCAAGGCCTTGTTCACCCAGTTCACAAAGGCCACCTTCTCCTCCTCTGTCAGTAGAGAAATGTGGGTATGGGAATGAACACAAAAAATACTGTACATTTTGAAGTATTTGTATATATTGGGATATAAATATACCCATGTCCAATCAGAGACATTCCGATGTGAGACTTCAAAAACCAGGACATCTTATACTGATGGGTTGTCCCGCACATTTTATCAATGGAGCCAATTTTCACACACTGTCTTTCATATGCTTCAGTTGGCCGGAACTCTTTGACTTCGAGAAAAGCTATACATTGGTTTTTGTTTTTATACAAGGCTGTCATGCAGAAAATGCATCTAACTTCTATCTAACTTCAGAAATGAGTTGGAAAAAGGACGATTATCAAACATATTTTAAGGCTGGTTAGACTTGGAGATTCCACAGGGCTTCACACATTTTTGCATAAGTGTATAGTATATGCTTCATTATCACATTTGTATGTGTTTTAATTGTTGTAGTACAGGGCCCTGTGAAAGAGACCTAGTTCTCAGTTGACTTCTCTGTGTAAATAAATAGAAATAAAAATTAAACATATTGTAGATGGTTCTCAAATCACATTTTTATAATAAATTGCTTCCTGTGTGGTATTGGAGACATATTTATGTAAAGAGGTACAAAAGTAGATACATTTTCAGCAAGTTAAACAAGTTGGGACAATCACCTGAGTAGGAGTGCTGAGTGCCTGACTGCTCGGACCTTCCTGCTACAGCATAGATACCCTCCTTCTTGTTGATTGCTTTCTTGAAGGTCTTAGCCACTTCTGTGCTCTTCAGTCCATGGACCACCTTAATGGAATGGAACATGGTGGTAAGATGAGACCATGCGTCTCTGGTTTCAAATTGTATCAAGCTATTCTTTGACATCACATTTCTGTAAAAGCCAATGATTTGGACCTGTTTACATCTGAACTTACATTGACAAACTCATCAAAGGTGACTTTGCCATCATGTAGGTCTCCTGCCTTCATGAGATTCTGGATAATCTCTCTGACTTTATATCCAGGCAATGACAGGTTGGCCGCTTTGAACAGCTCATTGAGTTCGTCTGTGCTAATGTGGCCATTAGAGTCGAGATCTGGAAAGGAAAGAATGATCAAAGGTAACATAGAACACAGTCCATTTGGACAAAAATATTCAGGGATCCGGGATATGAGTAAGGGGAGTCTATAATGTCTCTACTAGTTTTCTGTTAATCTAACGGGGGAATTGGATTGGAGGTTTTTCAGGATATTTCCTTGTCATTGTCTCACCAATCGTATCAAAGGCTTCTCTTAGTTCCTGCAGTTCATCCTGAGAGATCTGTGCTGGAGCAGCCATCTTGTGAGATCTGAAATCAGTTACGTATAACTTCATCTTATAAAACTATACAATACAATACACATTCAACAAGGAGGAACTAGGACATTTCTGCAAGTTGTCACTGTGTTTTGGAAACATCCTGCTTTCAGTGAGTTACTTCCTACTTCTGCTTAGATACATGTCTTTATTTTACCCCTTAAACATCTGATCAAACCTAGAGCTAGCATTTCCAAGAATGTTTACTACATGTCACTACAATATGGTTCAGGGCTTAGAATAAAATAATCTACTGACCACAAATGTTTACATTTGTATGAAACTCTGAGGTTACTGTTTCTCATCTGCCTTTGGACCAAGGTACATATTCCAGGCGCAGATCTCAGTGGAGTATAAGTTGCTATAGTGATAACAGACAGGAAGAATGGCTGCCATTTCACTGTGTGGTTTCAGTGAGGCCTCTGACAGTATGAGAGAGATATTTTCACATTAGACCAAGATGCAATTTTAGGTCTGCTGCTCTGCTTGCCTCAGAGGTGTGAAGTTTGGAAATGAATAAGCTCTCTTTCCATTGTTACCTAACTCATCATGACAAATCTTTACATTTATGGTTTTCTAAACTAACCGTATAGGGAAGGACCTAAATGCCGTTATTCAATAATCGACAAAATATATGAAGTAGCACAGTTCAAAATGCTCAGATAAGTAAAAACAAGGACAACTGGGTTTTGTTCCCTTTCTTCCACTATAGTAATGGAGGTCAGAACCAGAAGTGAGACTGATCTGTCTACTCACCCTGTCTCTAAAAGATGAGCATTGTCAGATTTACTTAGACAATATTTTTTTAGGCAAATAGAGTTCCTTGATTTAAAATCCCTAAAACTCTAATCTGTCATCAATGACCACGTGGCCTCTGTTACTGAAATCATAAGGGGCCTATATGGAAATAAAACAGCAATATCCACAAACATCAGTCACGGTAACAGATTTCATATGCAAATCTTTTTTTCTTTTAACATACAGCTCATTCATTATGTACAAAGTAATTAAAAAATAATCAGAACAATGTTATGATCTGCTTCCTCAGTTCCTGTACATTCCTTGTTAGCAAAAGCAAATGTAATTATAGTGTGAGTTATAAATTCTAAAATTTAGTATATGATTCTAGAATTATATAAATATGTTACAAATGTTATTTCATCAAAAGTGATAAGTTGGAAAAAACATTGGAAAATGTATCTGAGTTACCAGAAGTCAAAGGTAGCTTTCATATGTTAGAACATTTCAGCAGTTGCAGCAAGACTAACCGCAACCCAACTTCCTGTGTAACCGCAGTGAAATGGTTTTATGCTGCTCTGCCACAATGTTCTACTGATACCTAAACTCTACATCAGGGTGAATTACAGACATGTGTGTAATAAGTTGATGCGGCAATCGAATGATAAAACATGTTATTAGGCTGCTACATATCAATGTCTACTACACATGCTGCCCCCTGATTTAGAAAGATCCAGAAAGTATTTACACATAAATGATCCTCTGTAAACACTTGTGGATGGAGTTAAATAACAAGCTCAACATCATTCATCTTCACCCTCATCAGAAACAACCTTGTAGATTAATCTTTTAATGACTAAATCATATGGATGGATCCAGCAGCTGACACAGAGGGCACTTTGTGATGATTTTGACTCACCTTAAGAAGGTCAGTTGACTGGCAGGTCTGTCTTTAAATCTGTGTGTGGTCTGTACTTGTCTCTAACTCACTCTCCTTCCTTCTGTGTGTCTACTGCTCTCACTGCTTGACAGGGTGGCAGTGCTGTCTCCCCCTCAGAAGTCAAGCGACGGATGAATCTATTCAAATAAAAGAGGAAGGAAGTGACATGGGTCCTGCAACAACTTGACTAAGAATAATGAAACATGTTTTGTCTTTATATGGCAATCGGCGGCAGCCCAAGGGGTTATCAAGGTGGATCACTGGCAATGATATTTTACTAAATGTTATGTTTGTGTGGGTGTCTATTCAACATTGTGTGTCGTATTTTATGATGAATTTATTGATATAACCACTAAAATGAAATGTATTTCAAAAATAATCTTTAGAAGTTTTCAGAAGGCATTTCAGAAAAGGTATGATGTCAAAAACTACAATGCAGTGGGATATCTTCCCCCCTAGTATTGACATTGTAGCCTGTGTACATTTTGACTGTGCATTGATACAGTGAAATGTCTGAACAACTCCCAGGGCAGACATTATCAATATTCCTGTTGTATGACTTAATCATGGATATGTATGCATTCATAAATACACATAGTACAGTGCAAATGACTTAGGCCAACTTAATTTTGTTCATTAGTAAAAGTTTATTTGATTTGTAAAACGCTGTATAACATCTCTTCTGTTCCTCAAAAATGTTTTCTTACCTGCAACATGCTTTATGAGCCCATTTCTTGTAAGACTTCTTTACAAGGTTGAATACTCCACACTTTTACTGGCAGTTTTGTATTATAGTGAAATATATAAAAATATATATTCATAAAAATACTAAACTCAACTGTCTAAATTTGATAAGTCTCTACCCCTTTCTAATATCAATCCAAAATTAGGTCAGCAATCACCTTTTTACAATTATATGGACTCCACCACTGGAGTCAAGATGATTTTAGGATAGATTCTGCAGTTTCTGTAGGTTCCATCTGTTGGGTAGTGAATTGCTAAGCAAACATTCAACCATGAGCATCAAGGAGCTTCCAAATTAATTGAATGACAAGATGTGGAAAGGCACAGATAGGTGGTTGAATATAAGAAGATTTCAAAGGCCTTGAATATCCATTGGAGCATGATCGAGATGATTACTTGGGTGCTGCGCACCCATCGCACCCATTAAAGCTCTGCCTCTGCCTCACAGCTTCTGGCACACTGTAATTTGGAGTGACAAGAAAGACCAAAATAGAGCTTAATGGTTACAACCATAAGCGAGATGTTTGGAGAGGGGTCAACAAGGCCTATAGTGAACAGAATACCATCCCCGCTGTGAAGCATGGTGGTGGCTCACTGATGTTTGGGGGTGTGTGAGCTCTAAAGTCACAGGGAATCTTGTGAAAATTGATGGCAAGATGAATGCAGAATGTTATCAGAAAATACTGGCAGACAATTTGCATTCTTCTGCAAATTCTCTGGGAGATCTCAAATGTGCGGTTCATGCAAGACGACCAAAGACTTTGTATGACCTGGAGGCATTTTGCCAAGACGAATGGGCAGCTACACCACCTGCAAGAATTCGGGGCCTCATAGACAACTATTACAAAAGACTGCACGCTGTCATTGATGCTAAAGGGGGCAATACACAGTATTAAGAACTAAGGGTATGCAGACTTTTGATCAGGGGTTAGTTCATATTTTCCTTTGTTGCCATGTTTTGTTTTATGATTGTGCCATTCTGTTATGACCTACAGCTGAATTTGAAACTTGTCTAGAAGTTGTTGACGCCTTGAAATCTGGTTGCTAATGGCGGTTGCTAAGGACTCAGTTGAACGGTGAAGTAGAAGCCAATGGATTCTGAGCCATAATTTTGCCCCCAAAATATGAATAGTTCACGTTTGATTTTATTACTTTACTGGTTTTAGATAGTTAGCTTTACACAAATTTTATAAGCCGAGCTGAAATGGAGAGAACCGAATCAAATCACATGTTAAGAACGGGCCGGGACGGCTGAAAACTTTTCTTGACGTACGGATGGTTTCATAATTCATACAACCCTTAAGCCAGGTGGGTACTGTATGCATCTGTTCCTGTGTACCGATTATCGGGATGGAAAACACACATATGAAACACAGATCATGAAAGATGTGAATCCCCTGCTAGGCTTTAAAAGGCTGTAGCCTACTGGCTAAACAAAGTTTCTGTGTTTCAGCAATTTATCCTGTTACCATTCATATTTAGTTATTTGGATTATGATTATTGTCTTACCTTGTATATATCCCTGCTGTCCAATAAAAGGTTCAGAGGAAATTGTTCGTCCAAAACTGTGTAATTACCTGAAGTGCATTGAGTGAATGTTAGGAAAAGATCTGGACTACTTTCTCAAAGTGGCAATTTGAATGCAAAGAGGATTGTGAACACAAAATACTTCAGGTTAGCTGAGTCCTCATATAAAGTCAAGGGCAGTCAGGATATTAACACTTTAAAGAGGACTCGCCTAGGTGATGTGCTACAACCCCCTGAGACAATCCTATTCATTTAAAAGAAACCAGGGCGTGAGTGAAACCTGGCTTTAATTATAATACCAAATCAAATATATATATATATATATATATATTTGAATGTTTCCTCACTGCTCTGCTCACTGTTTAAAGTATTTCACTGTCTTTGTTAAAGCTGGAATATGTCTTCTTAGGGTGAGAGAGGGGTGGGAGGGGGTTCAAAGAGAGGTGAGAGGGTCTGAGGGCTGTGGGGGAGGTTAAGTTGGGTGGGAGAGGGGTGACAGAGGATCTGAGGTGTGAGACACTTAGGTAGGTTATCTTGACATAACCTGTGAAGGGGGTTCACAGCCTTTTCCTAGATACTGTACGAAGCATATACAGTGTCTCACAAAAGTGAGTACACCCCTCACATATTTGCAAATATTTGATTATATCTTTTCATGTGACAACACTGAAGAAATGACACTTTGCTACAACGTAAAGTAGTGAGTGTACAGCTTGTATAACAGTGTAAATTTGCTGTCCCCTCAAAATAACTCAACACACAGCCATTAATGTCTAAACCGCTGGCAATAAAAGTGAGTACACCCCTAAGTGAAAATGTCCAAATTGGGACCAATTAGCCATTTTCCCTCCCCGGTGTCATGTGACTCGTTAGTGTTACAAGGTCTCAGGTGTGAATGGCGAGCAGGTGTGTTAAATTTGGTGTTATCGCTCTCACACTCCCTCATACTGGTCACTGGAAGTTCAATATGGAACCTCATGGCAAAGAACTCCCTGAGGATCTGAAAAAAGAATTGTTGCTCTACATAAAGATGGCCTAGGCTATAAGAAGATTGCCAAGACCTTGAAACTGAGCTGCAGCACAATGGCCAAGACCATACAGCGGTTTAACAGAACAGGTTCCACTCAGAACAGGCCTCGCCATGGTCGACCAAAGAAGTTTAGTGCACGTGCTCAGCGTCATATCCAGAGATTGTCTTTGGGAAATAGACGTATGAGTGCTGCCAGAGGTTGAAGGGGTGGGGAGTCAGCCTGTCAGTGCTCAGACCATATGCTGCACACTGCATCAAATTGGCCTGCATGGCTGTCGTCCCAGAAGGAAAACTCTTCTAAAGATGATGCACAAGAAAGCCCGCAAACAGTTTGCTGAAGACAAGCAAACTAAGGACATGGATTACTGGAACCATATCCTGTGGTCGGATGAGACCAAGATAAACTTATTTGGTTCAGATGGTGTCAAGCGTGTATGGCGGCAACCAGGTGATGATAAAATGGTGGCCACGCAAAATATTGACACTTTGGGCCCAATTTGGACATTTTCACTTAGGGGTGTACTCACTTTTGTTGCCAGCGGTTTAGACATTAATGGCTGTGTGTTGTGTTATTTTGAGGGGACAGCAAATTTACACTGTTATACAAGCTTTACACTCACTACTTTACATTGTAGCAAAGTGTCATTTCTTCAGTGTTGTCACATGAAAAGATATAATCAAAAATTTACAAAAATGTGAGGGGTGTACTCACTTTTGTGAGATACTGTATGTGTAGCAGGCTCATCTTGCCTAATTGCAATACAATCCATACATTGTCTCTCTTTCACAATGAGGAGTGCCCATAAATATCTTATGCAAAGAAATCACCAGCCTAATGGGGCAACAGCAGAGGACGCTCAACTTGCACGACTGGTCAGTTCACTTCTCCCAGGCAATGAGCCCCTATTTATCCAGGGAATGAAGCTTATGTTGAGCAGACACAGCTTCTGGAACTGGATAGGTAGACAATAAAGAGTGGTGAAGGCTGTATCTTACCTTGCATCATCCCCCAAAACCTGCTTATCTCCCACATCTGGTACTTCACCTGTAAATTATCATATAGGATGGGCTGTACTATTATTGTTCCTATCCCACCCTCTGATATGCTCACCACTTTACGTACTGTGCCCCCCATAAGTACTGAGACATTAATGTCAAAACTGCAATTTTTGCGGGACACTCAAGGCGTCTGAAAACACGATTGAACAAAGAAAATGAGGCAGAAGTACAGATTGACACCTTTTATTTCTGGCTGTTTTAAGCTAACACGTTTTTCCAACTGAGACTAAAAGCACTGTCAGAGTTTCATGCAAGCATAGGTATTGGGTCAGTTCAACTTGAAGCAAATGTAAGAAGTATTAAAGCAGCAAATCCCTTACAATAACAACATTGATTCTGTGACCCATTGACATCACTAAAGTCTTGGTATCATCCTTTGAGATGCTTTGCCAAGCCTTTACTGCAGCTATCATGAGCTGTTGCTTGTTTTGGTGAGTTTCTGACTTCACATATAATTGAGACTATACATTCACAGCTCCTTTATGTGTGAACAATCAATGCAACAGGAAACACATGATCATTAGAAACAACTGTCAGCCACAAGTCTGAATGCCTTCGCTCATACAGAAAGGTGGGATGGAACTCTGACAGTACTGTTAAATATCCCAATTTGGACATTTTCACTTAGGGGTGTACTCACTTTTGTTGCCAGCGGTTTAGACATTAATGGCTGTGTGTTGTGTTATTTTGAGGGGACAGCAAATTTACACTGTTATACAAGCTTTACACTCACTACTTTACGTTGTAGCAAAGTGTCATTTCTTCAGTGTTGTCACATGAAAAGATATAATCAAATATTTGCAAATATGTGAGGGGTGTACTCACTTTTGTGAGATACTGTATGTGTAGCAGGCTCATCTTGCCTAATTGCAATACAATCCATACATTGTCTCTCTTTCACAATGAGGAGTGCCCATAAATATCTTATGCAAAGAAATCACCAGCCTAATGGGGCAACAGCAGAGGACGCTCAACTTGCACGACTGGTCAGTTCACTTCTCCCAGGCAATGAGCCCCTATTTATCCAGGGAATGAAGCTTATGTTGAGCAGACACAGCTTCTGGAACTGGATAGGTAGACAATAAAGAGTGGTGAAGGCTGTATCTTACCTTGCATCATCCCCCAAAACCTGCTTATCTCCCACATCTGGTACTTCACCTGTAAATTATCATATAGGATGGGCTGTACTATTATTGTTCCTATCCCACCCTCTGATATGCTCACCACTTTACGTACTGTGCCCCCCATAAGTACTGAGACATTAATGTCAAAACTGCAATTTTTGCGGGACACTCAAGGCGTCTGAAAATACGATTGAACAAAGAAAATGAGGCAGAAGTACAGATTGACACCTTTTATTTCTGGCTGTTTTAAGCTAAAACGTTTTTCCAACTGAGACTAAAAGCACTGTCAGAGTTTCATGCAAGCATAGGTATTGGGTCAGTTCAACTTGAAGCAAATGTAAGAAGTATTAAAGCAGCAAATCCCTTACAATAACAGCATTGATTCTGTGACCCATTGACATCACTAAATTCTTGGTATCATCCTTTGAGATGCTTTGCCAAGCCTTTACTGCAGCTATCATGAGCTGTTGCTTGTTTTGGTGAGTTTCTGACTTCACATATAATTGAGACTATACATTCACAGCTCCTTTATGTGTGAACAATCAATGCAACAGGAAACACATGATCATTAGAAACAACTGTCAGCCACAAGTCTGAATGCCTTCGCTCATACAGAAAGGTGGGATGGAACTCTGACAGTACTGTTATTCTTAGTTGGTATAACGTGTTGAAACAGACAGAACTAAAATGTGACATTCGTACTTTGGCCTCATATTCATTTTGGAATTGTATTTTCATATGCCCTGTGTGCAAATATAGCTATTTGCTGTACACACAATGTGTCACAATACTTAGGAAGGGCACTGTAGATGTTGTGTATTCTGTCCGTATATGTCTACAACTTGAAGCATCAGAACACCAAGTAAAGGTCTGTGTAGGCCTATGTGTAAATATACTTTATTAAATGGATTGCAAATGAAGGCAATGCTTAATCATCTTTGTAGATTGGAGACATTAATGCAAACTTAAATGTGTTAAACCTAGCTACTGTACCTTTTGCCAGGAAATAAAGGCGTTCACTGTGGAGTAACTATGCCATCAGAACACACAAGGCTTCTTCGGAGGCCTTTACCCCCTAAAAATGCTCCCCCAATTGTGAAAAGAATTCCGCATTTACTTTCAGGTAGGTTATATTACCTACATTAAGCATGTCTTATTGTGCTTTATAAATGCTAAAATTATATTCACTAGTTGCAGGAAGCTTATAATTCTTATCCTCCATCTACATTTGATTCAACTATTTAAATGTCACAGGAAACTTGTGACCTAATTTGCATTTGTTTCTTCCAGGTCCAATCATAGACCCACAGCCCTTTATTGAGAGAAAGGCTCTAAAGGACAGTGGCACAGAGCGGAGTGAATCAAGCTGCCGTATGCCTCCTCTTTGGGATCATGACCCTGGACTCTCCGTGAAGGGCTTCCCATGTAAATCCCCACGCACCCTCCCCAAAATCCCCCTCCTCGATCTGCTTAAGACAGACCCAAAATATATCCCACCCCCTCCTAGCTTTCGCTTTAATGACTTCATTCAAGAGCCTTATGGAGATGGCGAAGCACAATTGCCGGAGGGCCAGAAGAAAGTGGCCCTGTCTCGCTTCAACTACAGGAAGCTAGTGGGACTTGTCCTGACAGACCTGCACAAAGGGCAGCAGACTGAGGTGTCCAAGCAGCTGATGTCCACTGAGAAAGTGCCAATAGCCAAGACCAGGATACCACAGAGGCAAATCATATATGGTACATGCTCTGGTATAATGTGTTGAAAGGCTATCTAGCATTGCATTAGACTGGTGGTGTTCCCATTATGCATACTATTGTTTATTGCACTATTGTGTAACAAGGATGGTTGACTGTGTTACTGTTCAAAGTTCAAGTTCAAAAGGTTTGTCATTTGCAATAACAATTTATGGCAATGAAATGCTTGATTTTCCTACTCCCGACAGTGCAGTTAAAAGTTTAAAAAGTAACAGTAATTATAATATAAAAATAAGAAGATAACACAAACTATCAATAATAACACTATACAAAAAACACGCATCAATAAAAATAACTACAACTGTACAACCGTAGTGCAATGTAAAAGTGACAGGTGTGCATGATATAATTGGCAGATGAGCATGATATAAAGTGACAGGTGTGCATGGGACTATGGATGGAAGGGAAGAGGGGTTCCTGAATTGAGCAGCCTTACGGCCTGAGGAAAGAAACTGTCCCGTTAGTTTTGGACGGAATACTCCTGTACTTTCTGCCTGATGGCAGCTTGGTAAACAGTCCATGGCATGGGTGGCTGGGATCTGAAATGATTCGTTTGCTCCTCCTCCTACACCTCTCTGTGTAGAAATCCTGCAGGGATGGCAAGTCAGACCTTGTGATGTGCTCTGCTGTTTTGATCGCCCTCTGAAGTGCTTTGCGGTCGAGGGCGGTGCAGCTGCCATACCAGGCGGTGACACAGCCGGACAGGATACTCTCGATAATGCATCTGTAGAAGTTGTGAGTATCCTGGAATCCATGCCAAATCTCCTTAATCGGCGTAGGAAGAAGAGCCGTTTCCTGGCCTCCTTCACCAAGATGTTAGACTGATGAGACCAGGTCAAGTCATCGCTGAAGCTGACACCAAGGAACCGGATGTTGTGAACTCTCTCTACTGCAGACCCATTGATGTGTAGGGGGGCATGGTCTCCCCGCCGTTGCTTCCTGTGATCAATAATCATCTCCTTCGTTTTGCTGATATTGAGCTGGAGGTTGTTTTCCTGACACCATGAAGTCAGTGACCTTACCTCATCTCTATTGGCTGACTCGTCATTGTCAGAGATCAGGCCTATGATGGTGGTGTCGTCAGCAAACTTAACAATGGTGTTGGAGACATGAGTTGCCATGCAGTCGTGGGTGAAGAGAGAGTACAGGAGCGGGCTCAGCACACAGCCCTGGGGGGAGCCGGTACTGAGAGACAGTGAGGAGGAGGAGGTGTTGCCCATCCGTACCACCTGGGGTCTACCCGTCAGGAAGTTCAGGATCCATCTGCACATAGTGGGGTCGAGACCCAGATCCCCGAGCTTCACCGCTAGCTTGTGGGGCACAATGGTGTTGAAAGCTGAGCTGTAGTCAATGAACAGCATTCTCACACGTGTTCCTCTTGTCCAGATGAGAGAGTGCGGAGTGGAGGGTCAGAGCAATGGCATCCTCTGTAGATCTGTTATGTCTATAGGCAAACTGCAGTGGGTCAAGTGTTACAGGCATGGAGTCTGTGATGTGAGTTTTAACTAGCCGCTCAAAGCACTTCATGATGATTGGTGTGAGTGCTACAGGGTGGTAGTCATTCATGTAGAGGACTTTTTGCTTTTTTGGCACAGGAACAATGATGGACTTTTTGAAGCAGGTGGGGACCACTGACTGACATAGAGATAGGTTGAAGATATCAGTAAAGACATCAGCCAGTTGGTCTGCACAGACCTTGAGAACACGGCCTGAGATGTTGTCTGGTCCAGGAGTCTTGCGGGTGTTAATCCTTTTTAGGGCTTTGCAAACGTCTGCCCTGGTCATTTGGAAAGGGCAGCCGTCCTGGTGGTGTACTGTTTCTTCATGCATGCTGTGTTGTGTCTGTTGTTTGTGTGTGTTTGGGTTATCTCATTAGAGCTGGTAGCATTGATCCATATGGAGGTGCGGTCCCAAATGGTGTGTCGGAGGAAAAGTCTGGGAGATGGGACCTGCAGGTTGGACCAGAGGTCTGTGGAGATCTGGGGACCGCCAGACGAAAGACAGGCTCTTCAGAAGCAGGAAAATACATACCCAGGCAAGAACATGTTTGTCCGCTCATTTAAGGATTAATTCTGGGATCTGAAGCACACCAAACTGTAATGATCAGTGACAAGTTGGATTTGTAACATATTTTATGAAGTGCAAAAACCACTGCTGGTCGTTACATATCATATGAAAAATAACAATATATTTATATTTATTATAATAAACCCATGCTATTGAGTTGTTTGTAAAAAAAAAAAAAAACAAGCTCTGTCTTTGCAGAAAATAAATCCACCTTTCCTTCGAGCAGGAACAGAGGTTATCTTGAACTCTGTGACAACTAAGCACTTCCAGGGCTCTCGAAGGACCCACTCCCCATTCAGGCCCTCTGTAGAGGCCATCAGTCCCTCTGACCTGGCCATACTGGACTGTCTCACAGAGGGGGGTCCGGCACTCAGCCTTAAGGTGCTTAAGGTGCTTTGTGTTGCTGTGGCGGTATGTTTGTAGGAGTTACAGTTAGGTTTAGGGTTTGGAGTGAAGGTTAGGTTTGGATTTGTCTGTTAAATGACAAATTCAACAAGTCTATTCTTTGCCAGTTACAGCATTTGTATTATTGTATTATTATTTGTATTATTTTATTAGGTATTCCTAATGTATTGAAAGCCTTTGTTCTCAGAAAAACTTGTATTACTAAGAGACCTATCATTAAACGGAAATTAAACAACTGTGAAACAAATCTAGCATAACAGGAAGTAGAAGGGGAATATGTGAGATAGCTTCTCTTTTTCTCTGAACCATAATTGAGGAATTTACTGTGTGTTTTCTCAGGCCCATTTCATAGCTGTGCTTCCTGATCTAAGCCCTCTGGCCCAAAGTCTGGTCTACCTGAACCTGTCTTTCAATGACTTTACTATCTTCCCTGTGGAGGTGAGGCTGAGACAAAACACAAGTTCCTTTAGAGCAGAGGTGACTAGGCTCAGTTGTAGGCCAATTCTTTCCAGAGTGAATGGTTGGGGTATCGGAACACTGCGCTGTACACTGCATATTGACCTCAACTAAGCCAAAGAAGAGACTGTATTTTAAAATGAGAATGTCACACATTGACATCCAATTTCATATACTCTCTTATTACCTTTTCAGATATGTGGACCGTGGACACTCGAAATTGCTTTGGTAACGCCATAGTTGTATATCAGTAAGGGCACACTATGGCTTTGTAAATGGAGACATAAAACCTTATATCTGGGGATAGTTTGGAAGCGACACTGAACCAGCATTTCCTTGATCTGTAAAGAAATGCCAAGTCTGAAGCAGGACTGACGTCCTTCACTAGGTGACCAGGACTGTCAATCAAATAATCTTTAGCAGCATTCGCGCAAGAAACTGAAATTACTGTATTTTAATACTATGACTTACCAAGATATTTTGTAGAAATAAATCACATCGTCAACCTACAATAAAAAAAAGCATAGAAACAATACACAGCAAATCAATCTGCCACATTTATAGTTGTCAGGTGAACAATACTGAACATTCTATGACAGAACAGAATTCTTTCACTGTACAGACACTTCTGGTATGCCACTATTTTTGTCTGAAAAGGTCTGAAAGGTTATCAGATGACACTTTTGACCATTTACTCGAACGGTATTCCATGTGTGAAAAAGGCATTATTTTATAAGTGGAAAAATATATATATACATGGAAAAATATATTACATTTCAGGTTATTTGACCATCTTTTCTGATTTAACCATCTATTTTTTGGCCCACGGGACAAGTCCTGGTTTGATTCTCAGCTTAAAATGTTTACACTCTTTTTTTTATTTATAGGGCTTCTGAAACATTTTAAAATATAAATAAATAATATGTATTGCGATCCCTTAACAGGTATATAAGCTGACACAGCTAGAGGTACTGAAAATGAGAGACAACCCCATAGAGGAGATTCCTCCCGGCATCCTGAGTCTTGTCAGGCTCAAAACCTTTGTCATCTCCTTCTGCAAGATTACCTCCCTTCCACCTGAGTAAGATACGCACAGTGGAGCTGCACTGCTGAGAACCTCTGTATGCTTGGGTTTAAGCTGCGTAATAAACCTGTCCCTTTACTACAGGCTCTACCAGCTGCCCTCCCTGAAGTTCCTGGATGTATCCTACAACCTCCTTTCATCTCTAACCAATGACATCGGAAAACTCAGGTGCTGTCCTGAGAACGCACTTTGCCTGCTATGAATTGTGATAGTGTGTTATCCTGTAATTTTAAACAGCAAAATCTTTTTATATTGACTGGTGATTAAATTACCAAAGTTAAAATCAGCTGTGTCAACTAGCCACATCATGAAACCTCGGGAAATAGTCAGAATGTACACAGGAACCACGTTTGTTTTGAATTATTACGGGTCTGAATATTAAGATCTTATAGTCTTATAAAGGTTAGTTACCAGAACCTCTTTGTTTGCAGGACTCTGGAGTACCTGAATGTGGAAGGGAACCAGCTGTCGGCTCTGCCGTGTGGGGCACTGCTCCTCTCCCTAACCCAACTCAGGATTTCCAACAACTACATGCACCCTTACTTTTGGAAGAGCTGCAGCCAGAACTCACCCCAAACACTGCAGGACTCAGCCACCAAGGCCCTGTCTCTCACTGACCCCTGTCTGCGCTACACCAGCTTGCCCACTGAGGCACGCACGGCCCTTAGCAGGTAGCCTTTTAACACAACCTTGGGCCGGATTCATCTCGTAAGAAAAAAAAATCAATGCTGTTTTTAAAGGATTTAATGAAAAAGAAATTCTAGTGTGTGTATGTGTTTTCTTCTATCCCCAGGTTGAGTGTGTGTGACTGTTGTAGGGGTCCAATGTATGGTTCTGGACTAAAGGTCATTCGTCCCTGCTACAATATCTTCCGACTACACAAGGTGCCCTTCATCTTCTATGCTTGTACCCCGGCATGCCACTGGAACTTCAAGAACCAGACAGAGGGTCTCTCCAGTCTTCTGTATGGAGAAGAGAGAGACGCAGCTCACGATTGATAGTGAACAACTAATTTGTCTGAATGAATGAACCAAAAGTATGGCGACGGGGGATCATGAACATTTACCAATGCTGTATCTTAACTAACGTGACTATGAATGGACCACTAAGACTATACAGGTTCATTCAAATTTGCAAAGGCTTAACTATTTCTCAGTCCAGATAGCCACAACCTCTTGACCTGGGTCTACTTACCACTAAAGGAATCCTGTGCCAAATTCTGACTGCCCAGCAGTGGCACTGTTTAGCTTTTGCTTTGAGTAGTTGTCTGCGCATGTCTTTGTGACAGCAACTGTGTTCGAAAACTACTAAAATTATAGCACTTTTAATGTCTTTAAACTTTTTATTGACCTTAAATAAAAAATCAAGTATTTATAAATACAATTATCTCGTTATTGTGTTATATTACTAGCGTGAGCGGATCAGAGTTTTGCTTTAACTCTGACGTCTCATGTAAATATACAGAATATAAACCAATCACAGACGCGCAACTCAACAGACAACTACAATACTTTCCGGTGTCAAAGTGTATGTTGTGTTGTCAAGATGGCTGGCCATGATCATCATAGTGGCCATCTGTCTATGTGCTTATGCGACGCGATCAGGTAATAATCGTTGAATTAATTATGTCGTTTTGTTTCTGACTAATCTCTGTTAATGTAGACCCTATACATATGGCTAGCTAATAATAGAGATAGCCTAAACGTTAGTCTTGGTGAACTGAAATGGCAAGTGTCATACTGTAGCTAACAGGTCCTAGCAGTAAATTATCTGCCATCACCATGGTGCAACCTACAATAATTACAATATACGTCTTTTTCAAACAGATTACTCTGGTCCCTGTTGCTGCCATGCCTATATCTGAGTTTGGTGCTGACGCTGCTCGTTTTTCTACTCGTAATGGGGGTACGAATGTGGTTGCAAAGGAGTCGGAAAGCCCGACTGGCTCAGGACCGCTCTCCGACTGTGGCTTTCTTCCACCCCTACTGCAATGCAGGAGGGGGAGGGGAGAGGGTGCTCTGGTGCGCCCTCAAAGCTATTCAGAATAGGTATGTTACTTTCGTCTGAGCATATAGATACATTCGACGGCGTTAATAGAGTGGTCATGAGGTTCATAAAACTCTATTTTCTATTCCTTAAACTCTTGATATTACCCCTCCTGTAGATACCCATGTGTCTCATTTGTGGTATATACTGGTGACCAAGGGGTGACAGCAGAGCAGATCCTTGAGGGTGCTCGACAACGCTTCAACATCAGGCTCCCTCGTCCAGTGACTTTCATATTCCTGAAGAGCCGTCTGCTGGTGGAGGCTAGCTCCTACCCCCACTTCACCCTGTTGGGGCAGAGCATTGGTTCGATGTTCCTTGGCTGGGAGGCCCTCACATCCTTTGTGCCAGACGTCTATGTGGACTCCATGGGCTATGCCTTCACTCTGCCTATCTTCCGCTACCTAGGGGGATGTAGGGTGGGCAGCTATGTGCACTACCCAACTGTCAGTACTGACATGCTGTCCGTGGTGAGAGAAAGGAACCCCAGGTTAGTACTGACATGCTGTCCTTGGTGAGAGAAAGGAACCCCAGGTCAGTACTGACATGCTGTCCGTGGTGAGAGAAAGGAACCCCAGGTCAGTACTGACATGCTGTCTGTGGTGAGAGAAAGGAAACCCCAGGTTAGCACTGACATGCTGTCTGTGGTGAGAGAAAGGAACCCCAGGTTAGTACTGACATGCTGTCTGTGGTGAGAGAAAGGAAACCCCAGGTCAGTACTGACATGCTGTCCGTGGTGAGAGAAAGGAACCCCAGGTCAGTACTGACATGCTGTCCGTGGTGAGAGAAAGGAACCCCAGGTCAGTACTGACATGCTGTCCGTGGTGAGAGAAAGGAAACCCCAGGTTAGTACTGACATGCTGTCTGCGGTGAGAGAAAGGAACCCCAGGTCAGTACTGACATGCTGTCTGGTGAGAGAAAGGAACCCCAGGTCAGTACTGACATGCTGTCTGGTGAGAGAAAGGAACCCCAGGTCAGTACTGACATGCTGTCCGTGGTGAGAATTGTGCTATCAAACTGAAGCTTTTTCAGTTATTCAATCGTCGTCTCTTTTTGCCAGGTTCAACAATTCGGACTACATCTCGGCCAACCCTCTTCTGAGTACGGCCAAGGTGCTGTACTACTGTGCCTTCGCTCTGATTTATGGGCTAGCTGGCTCCTGCAGTGACATCATTATGGTGAACTCTACCTGGACACTGGGCCACATCCTGGCCCTCTGGCGTGCCCCCAGCCGTACCGGGGTGGTCTACCCGCCCTGTGATGTCCGCTCGTTCCTTGACATTCCACTGGAGAATGAAGTGGAAGGGGACATGCTTGGAGACAAGGAGTCTCATTCTATAGTGTCTGTTGGCCAATTCCGACCAGAGAAAGACCACCAGCTTCAGATTAAGGCCTTCCGGAAGCTTCTAGACAAGAACGGGACAGGTCCAGGGGGGTGGAAGTCTATAAGGCTTGTGTTGATTGGTGGCTGCCGTAACCAGGAGGATGAGGATAGGGTGTCGACGCTAAAGGGGCTGTGCCAGGACCTGGGTGTGGCAGACAGGGTGGAGTTTAAACTGAACATCCCCTTTGAAGAGTTGAAGAGGGAACTGGTGGATGCTACCATTGGCCTGCACACCATGTGGAATGAGCATTTTGGAATAGGTAAAAAAAAAAAGTGAAACCTTGTTTCTCAGAAATGAATTTCACAACTATGATCTAGCTATACTTCAGAAATATATCTATGTCTAAACCTCCCTGACTCCAGACTGTTAATTTCTTGCCCAGAGTTATATGCTGTTTTTCCCTTTTAAGGACTGTACACCATCCACTAAGTTTATTTTCTTTTTGTCCCCTCTATCCTCTTGTTTTCTGCCTCAGGTGTGGTAGAGTGTATGGCTGCAGGGACAGTTATCTTGGCTCACAATTCTGGTGGGCCCAAACTGGACATTGTGGTTCCCTATGAGGGCGGGCAGACGGGCTTCCTGGCTGACAGCGAGGACAGTTACGCTACAGCCATGGAGACCATTCTGGCCCTATCACCGTCAGAAAGGCTGGAGATCCGCAAGAATGCTCGGCGATCTGTAGACCGTTTCTCTGACCAGGAGTTTGAAGCCAGCTTCCTGTCATCTATGGAACCTCTGATGGCAAGACTGAGGCAATAAGAGTGAAAACCAGTGAGCGAGTTCTATTACCGCTCTGGCTAAAACGAGTTGGTGTTGATTGAATTTCATTTTTAAGACGGGTGCCTGTGGGTACAAGCCATGTGCATCGCTTTCAGAGTATGGAAAAAAAAAAACAAGTGACTTAAATAAGTTAGTGAAAAGCTGGTAAAGAGAATTCTGCTTTCATATGCAAAAGTGGTTGCTTCAATAAAAACACTCAATAAACCTCAATAAAAACTAGTTTGAAAATTCTAACTTATATTGTATATAGAAAAAAGATGTTTCTGGATGATGCACCATGTGGTGTCCTGACAATATGACAGAGAGGCACAGATTACCGTTTAATTTGAAAAGAGCAGTCCTACGTCATCAATTGCCCGTCCACGTGATTCGGTTCTCCTCGGCTCAAGCCGGACTAGCTGAGTAGAACTGTCAATAACTCCCCTCACACAAACAACACCATCAGCGGCACCCACAGACCTAATTGGTCAGGAATGTTGTAGAATTTGGAATGTTGGAACACTGATGGCCTATAAGATCTTTGCTGGCTTTATTAATAGGAATGAAGCCTTAATTACCGTCTTTAAAAAGTCAAAGTGAAGTGACTTGGTAGACATTGTATTTATACGTTTACACTCATAGAGGTCTATATAAGGTTTCTGTAGTGGTGTCAACCATGACGAATGACAAATTTGTTTTTTTTGTGTGCTATTTTTTTTTTTACCTCTGTAGGGGACCATGGCCCATAAATCTTACAGACTAATATGCACAAAATGAATATCTAATACAAATAATGCTTTATTTTGTAAAAGTAAATGTTTTGTTAATATCTGATAAATCTAAAATTCAACCTTGATGTGTATTTGGATGTTGTTTGTTTCCTTTAAAATGTCCTCCTAGCGTAAGCAGGACTGAAACATTTTTAATAACCAAATATTTTGCAAAAAAATCTCAAACCTTCCAATGGCCCTCTGTATGACATTTCTTTAATTCCCACACAGCTCTGCTAAGCAGGAGAGTGAAGACAGCAAAATACACCCTCCAGGGGCCACAACAATGTTAACTCCATGGGCAGAAGTAGAATCCCATAAGGCACCACTTTATTATTTTTTTTATTTGATTTTATGAAATTTCACACAAAAGAACAGAGCTTTGCCTAATTATACACATTTGTTAATGATTTTAAGATATGACACAAAATACTAAGACGATTACAATTTCATACAGGTTATTATTTAAAAGTGAAACATGAATCGCATTGTCCCAAGTGTTTACTGAAGTTGATCATTTTATTGATCACACTGCCACTATTGATCACACCGCCATTCTCTGGAAGTCCAATGCCTGCTTATGTTATACTGCCAACCTGTGGCAAGAATAGGTAACACTTGGTCCAAACTATAATCTGCAGTTTAGAAAACATAAGACACGTCGTTACTGGACCATGCTGATGAAAATTATTTGAAGAATAGCTCACTCAAACTGGCATTGTTTCATAGAACAGCATCCATACTTCCAAGGTCAATGTCCATGTCTATCTGTAAAATGATAATATGAACATGTTACTTCTTATTGTCCTTGCAGTCTTCTGTCGGGGCCTCTCACCCTTCAGTCTGGGCTGGAGTCAGAGATGTTGTCCTCGGTGGATGTGTCCACTGTGTTTTCTCCCATTGGCTCAATCACTGTGTGTATTGGCTGGCCATCTAATCGGTTGTCCGCTACTTCTGTTGCAACCTTCTCCCCTCCTTCTTTCACACTCTCTTCATCCTCCATTATAAAGAGGTTCCTCATGGAATCTGCCACCTCCTCTCTCAGCTCATCTTCAGATTCCTCAAAGTTTCTGAGGAAGAACATTTTTAAAGGAAGCAAAAGTTATCGGTAGTAGGTTGACTTGAGTGCACAACCTTGTCTGTGTGTGTAACAGCCTTGCATCACACTCACGTGTCGTCGTCATCCGACCTGGGCTCCAGACGTTCCTCGTCCAAATCCACATCGGATTCTTTATCCTCCTCCCCTTCTTCTCCATCCACGACCTCGTTCTTATGCTCCTCCGCTACCCTTTTCTCTGGAAACGGTTCTAAGAGGGAGAACCAAAGCAGGGTATCTGTCCTAACTGTCCTGATCTTGCATGATTTTCATATTTACAAAGACTGCACAGGAGTCTGTCTTCATGAATCAGTCCCTGTGACAGGGTAGATAGATGTCTAACCTGGGGTTTGGGAGTCCAGAGTGGTAGTTAGCTCAATCTGGCCCAGGGCATGGAGCAAGGTATTTGGGGGACCCTCTCCCCACGGTCTCCTCACCCTTACAGCCTTCCCCTCTCCCTCCTCCCATTCTGTAGTTCCCCCTGTTGGAAAGAGGAGAGCACAGCACTGACCCTTCAGAATGCCAACATTAAACCACTGGAAATGGAAAAACAGACAGGTGTCCCCAAACTGACCCGGTTCAGGCCTAGCCATGGTTGTACACGCCGATGACACGTCCATCTCAGCCAGGGCGTTCAGTAGGGTATGTGGTGCTGCCTTGCCCCACTCCTTCCTCACCTCTGACCTGGGTATGGCGTCAACCTGCCCCGCCCCCAATCCTGCCCCAGACCAATTCCTGTGACTCAGCTCCTCCCCTTCATGGAAGCTGAGGGCCTGGTTCAGTGGGTCTACTTCCTACACACACACACACACACACACACGTCAAGTGTGAAATGCATGAGAGTCCAATGTCACACACACTGTTGACATGGACATTCTCAGACAACATGACATCTTTTACCTCTTGCTCATCTTCTTTTGTGTCATTCACTATTCTCTTGTCATTCTCATCTTTCTCTTCACCCTCTTGAATACTTTCATCGTTTAACCTGATCTCAAACATAATAGCTTTCTTTTCTTTGTGCTTCTTCTGTAGTTGTCTCCTCTCCTGTATGTTGTCCTGCCTTATTTGTCTCAGGGCTGCTTCAATGTCCTAAATGTTGCAGACAGAAATGTAATAGAGCTGAAATTATTATTTCTGGTGCAAGACATCTCTGTTCTACACAATCCAATTATACAGTATGTGAGCGTTGGGGAGTAAGTCCCTGGTCCCACCTGGGCAGGTCTCTTTTGGTCTCTTTCCTGGTCTCTTTCTTGGTCTCCACTGTGTGTTGGTGGCTCTGTGGGTCTGGGCTTCTCTACCAGGTATGTACCTGGTTTCACCTGAGGCTGAAAAGATAAGTCTGTCCTTATATCAAGCAGAGGCTTGGTTTTGGTATTAGATACTGTATGTGAAGTAATGTTAATTAGATATGGCCCGGTCTGGGGTTATCTTCAGAAGGGGGCCACAATCTCCGGACCCACCATACCCCCACGTCCCTAGTTTTATGCTGCATCTTAGTCCTGTTGAATCTTAGGAGGACCTGATCCCCTTGGACCACGCCTCAGGACTACCTGGCCTGACAACTCCTAGATGTCCCTGTCCAAAGTCCTCCTGGCTGTGTTGCAGATTTAATGGAGGACGTCTTCTGCAGGACATCCCTGTCTTTGTCAATCTAGTTATGCAGCTGATTTCAATTCCTCCACAAGACTCTGCATACAACCAATCTGTATTTATTGACCCGGTGATCATATAAACATCCAAAAATAATGATGTGGCCTAACAAGGTGATGTACTCTTATAATTTTCACCTGCCACACCAGAAGACGACTTAACAGTCATCTGACTCCTCTTTAGGTTTCTTCCTAGGTTCCGACTCTGGTTGTTCCTAGACATTTCGAGTTGTTGCGTGCTCTTTGTGTTTTTAGGCTGGGTATCTGTTTCAGCACTTTATGACAACTGCTGATGAAAAAAGGGCATTATAAAATAAACGCGATCGGAAAACTTTGATGATATGTTTTTGTTTTTACCTCAGCTTCAGCTCTCCTTCTGATATCTCTCATCTCATCATAATATTGTTGTCGGATGATCCGCAACTGCTGTAGATAATCCTACACAGACATGCATAAATGAACCTGTAATCCTGACAAATCACCAATAATCAACACTCTTCTGCCTCATCTGCCACTTCTCTGCCTCACAAACCTGCTGTCCTTCCTGCTTCCTGATGTGGGGTGGGTGTTGGGGTTCAGGACGCCCTGCCCTGCCCTGGTCCTGCTCAGCCAATCTGTACCGCCCAGCGTCTGCTGTGGAAGGCCGGAGGCCCTGGGGGTCAGAAGTGGAAGATTCAGGAGACAGATTTACATACTTCAGAATATCTCAGCAGCATATCCCCCTTTTCAACTTTTTTTTAACATTAAACAGCTGTTTTAGAGTCATGCGAACTGGGACCCACCAGCTGTTTCTCTGCCCTCAGCTTGTATTGATTTGCCTCCTGCCTCCTCTGGAGGTATTCATTACGAGCGGCGGCCACTCTGAAGGCCAAACATACACACAAATGCACACACGTGAACAAAAACCTGCCAACTCTGGACCTCACAAGGACCAAGCTTGAAAATCACTTTATTGTTCCATTATTACGGCTAGGCTTGACTCAGCACTCACAACTGATAAGGTTCTGGGCGGTACTCTTTGTTATCACAGTGCTCCACAGGCCTCTCCACAGCAACTGGGGGAGGATGATAAGGAGGATGAGGAGGTGTAGAAAGAGGAGGTGGAGGGTGTCTTCCCTGGATGGCGTCCAGACAGGCATGGTAGTGACCATAAGGGTTGAGTTCGGCTTGACCGTTCCGTCTGGGTTCCTGTTGACCGTACAGTTTGTCCTCTTGAACCCGCGCTTGTGCTGCTATTGGCTGAAACGGCTGAGCAACAGAAGTAACGTAAAGATTGCTTTGAAAAACATTACCAGGACTTTATGTGGTACATTTCTGGGAAAATGCTTTCATGTACAAATCTATTGAATATCTCCTTTTGAATGTTGGAAAGGGATTAAAGCATGTCATCTATTTTATAGATCAATAAAAAGGAGGGCTATTAATATCATTTACAAGTATGTGTCCTTCAGGTTTGTCATTGGTGTTGCTGCTTTGACATCAGGCTTCAAAGCTGTACCAATACCCCTGCATTCTCTCCAGTAACAAAGCTATTGGGTATAGAGGCTCTATATTAAAGACAATTATTAATCATACCTTTTTCAGGACATCAAATCTAAGGACTCCGTTGATCACTTTCAAATCCAAAGTGTAATTTGTTGTAAGTCAATTTAAATGAAGGAATTTTGTAAATGTGTTGTTAAAAAATGAATAACCTATACAAGTACCAGGGTACGGTGGGAGTAACTGCTATAGAGTGGTGCTTTAGACCGGTGTGTTACTTTGTGCTGTTGCACGACTCTGGCAGGGGGTTTCCACTCTGGTTTTGGGGGGTGTTTCTTCACAGACGGCCCAAGCTTCATCCGAGGGGGAGGTCTCTCTGTGACCTCACCTTGGATGACTCTTTCTAGACACCCCCCCCAACACATGAAATAGGAGATTATGAAAAGTTACAAAACCAAAGAATAAAAAGACAGGCATAATTATGTAACAGGAGTTACGTAACTGTGATGAAATCTAATCATGCTGTTCAGCTAACACACCCAGTGTCAATGTGGCCGTGATAGCATGGCATTACAGGTGCCAGAAAGCATTTAGCACTGGCAAGCATCCACAGACAATGTCAAGTCCCATGCCTCACCTGATGACTGTACTCTGAGATCATATGGCTGACGTCAGAGTATGTGATTATATGGCTGACGTTCGTTCATTTCACAGAATCTATGAACTGGCCTCAGGGTACAGAACTGTTTGACAGCTATACCAAAGAGCACGCTACAATACAAACCACCAGGGGGTGATATTGGCAATAGTTCCCCACAGTTTCTGTTGAACCATCTTATGAAAGTGGGAAACTGTGTTGTTGGGTAATGTGTGCAGAAACAGAGTAAAGTGCAATCATTTGAGAAAGGGGGGGTTTTGACCACAGACAGCCACGCTGATCTTTCAGTCTCTAATGTGTGTGTGTGTGGATGTGTGTGTACCTGAGGTCTGTGGTGGTGCTGCCTGTACTCTAGCCTGTGGGTCTATAGCAGCTCTCTTCTTGTGCAACACTGTATGGCTAAACTCCTCCTTAATCACCTAGAAACATCCAGAACACAGTGAGAACCACACCGGATGCAAAGAAGCTAACAGACTCACAGAAGCATTCACACACGGCACGCTAACAATATCAGTTCTTGACAAGAAGTCACATGTCTTCCGCAAAGTGGCATCGTGGGATTTTGCAAGCTTTGTTAAACCCTTTCCCCTGAAAAATGTTCTTTAGGTGTTTTCTTTAGGTGTCAGTGATTATTGCTGACTTTTCTGTAGGTGTCGGTGATTATTATTATCACTGACTCAATACTGAAAAGTATTGGAAAGGGATGGGCCCCCAATTCCGTCCTTGGTTCCCTCGTTACCTGTGGATCCATGTGTCTGCGGATCCGTTTCTCTAGGAAGGGCCGTTTGAGGACAGAGGTGACGGAAGGCCGGTCTCGCGGGCTGACCTTGAACAGCTGAGTGACCAGCAGGCGCAGCTCGTAGGAGTAGCGGGTGGACACTGGGTTGTAGCGCCCCCTACAGATCTTCATCACCAGCTGCCTCAGACTGCTGCCCTCAAACTGCAGGTGGAGAGAAACACTTGAGATGTGTGTGTGTGCGTGTGTATGTGTATGAGTGAATGTTTGCATGTGAATGTGTGTGTGAACGCGTCATGTCATGTGTGGCAGTGCTTACTGGATGCCGGAGGGTGCAAAGTTCATACAGGACACAGCCCAGAGACCAAATATCCCTGAGGAAGACACAGAACCGGTACTATTTAAAAATGCAAAAAGGATATCTTGCAGGTGTGATAGTAGTGAGGGACAGAGAGTTTGTGATGAATATAATCATGTTAAACCAATAGATAGGTGCATATAGAAGGGGAAATGATACAGAAAACGTATCATTACACAATGGGTGTTGGTGACAGTGATAGTCAGAAAAAATCCTCTCCCATCCAAGCTAGTGTGAAAACAGCCCAGTGCGTCCTGGAAAGCAGAACAATGGCATGGAATCGCTGCAGTCACATGACTGATGGACCAAGAACTGACTAATGATTTACAGACCCTCCTGTCTGCTTGTCTACTGTTTACACAGCACACAGTTAGTACACTACTGTTGTATCCTAGCCCTCAACTTTTCATTATAGTTAGTGCTCCAGGTATATTTCTGGGTTGTCTTAACATAAAACAGATTTATTCTGTGCACCAGCTAGAACTACCACAGCTCACATCCCCAAAAACATACAGTTAAAGCTTGCTGTTCACTTCCCTGATCCAGAACTGCTCTTCATTTAATGACACACTCATTAATGACGCTAAGGACTGCTGTAATAGATGTTATGAGATGAATCCATTAACCATATCTAGTCTGTGTTTTCAATAGAGTACTTCAACGTCCGCTTTTAGACCATTTCCTTATTAAGTGCTTAACTTGTACTTTCTATTTGTAGGCTGGTTGTCCGGGTTAAAGGGATTATTACTGGAAACCAAACATTTCAATGATGAACATGATAAAATAATTCAAATATGACAACAATAGGCGGACCGTTTCACTTTTTAAATCATGGTGAAAACCTTCATTTTTATCCATCAGCAGAGCATAAGGTTTCACCAAACGGATTTTCATGATTTGTGTTTCTGGTGATGGATTTTCCACAGTTCACAAGAAACCCCACCTGGGTGTGTGGGAACATGTCTAAAAACTAGAGAGACGGAGCTTCCAGCAACCTTGAAGATTTTATGAATTGTTCAGTAGATAGTGCTGTACGGACCATTACCCACTGAGTGTCTGACAAAGGGGACACTGGCAGTTTGCCTTTCCCATTGTCCGCCTAGACATAGTGTCAGTGTGAGAGAGAATAATATGACATGGATGATACGGTAACGGTACATACGTTTTGTTGTTGTACGGTCTGTTCTCACAGATCTCAGGAGACAGATAGTATGGCGTCCCAACACAGGTCCTGGCTAGCTCCATTGTACTAACCAATCACAATCAAACAAAAACTTAAGAGTCACAAGCCAACACAGAAGTGAAAGTAATATAATAACAATAATTATTATTTATTCAACCCCTATAGTGCTTTTCATTACACGAAGAATCTCAAAGCATTTGCAAAATCATATACAGTGATCCAGATTTTTAATTTGCATGCCAATGTTCTCTTCACACCTTATTACACTGTAACAGTAGTTGTGCTGGCTGTGGAATGTTAATAGCAGAGTTCTAAACACACTGACACTCTGTAATCAGCAGCTGTCCTAGAAAACATCCCAGTAGCCTCCTTCTTAGCTATAGGAGTCCTCCAACTATCATATTAACTCACTTGTTTAACATTCTTGCAATGCCAAAGTCTCCGAGCTTGGCTTTCATCCCATTTTTGGTAAGGAATATATTCTAGAGGAAACCAGTGCAAAAAATAAAACATTGATCAGAGTTGATAAACTGTACTGGTGCCGATATCATTGTGGCTTGCATTACAACAACCATATAATACCTGTGCTTTTATATCTCTGTGCAAAATCTTTCTGTCGTGGATGTGCTTCAGTCCCAGACAGATTTGTACGAACCAATCCACAATCTAAGAGTGAGACAAAAACGTGTAACAATGTGTATCTCTGCGTGAGTGCACGTACGCGAGTGTGTGAGTCAGTACCTGCTCTTCAGTAAACAGAAGACCTCTTTGCATACTGATCTTCTTCATCAGATCACCGCCATCACAGTACTCCATCACTATGTAGAGGTTAGTACTCTCTGTTTCATACAGAAGAAACAGATCAATATCACAGTACTCCATCACCATGTACAGGGTAGCACTCCCTGTTCAAACAGAATATCACATACAGGAAGACAGACAGACATTTTGACTGGATACAAACCCTGAAATGATTTAAAAAAGGTGACGATATTTGGATGCTTCATCTTTGCAAGCAGCGTGACTTCCTTTTTGGATGCTTCCTTTTCCCTGGGTGACATCTATAAACAACAAAGACCATGGAGATATATCACAAAGCATTCCTGGCCAGGCTTACTTACAGTTTGTTGTGTAGGGGCTAGGCATGGTTTTCGCCAGATTTTTAGATTTTGTTTTGATTCAGGAAACCAGTTTAGGACTGGCACTGTTTGGAGTCATCTTGCTAGTCAGCTTGTGTTTCACCTTTGCTGATCACCTCATTGGTCTGCATGTATTTCAGATAGACACTAGTATTTTTGAGCTGGCGGACCAGTGCTTCAGTTGGAAGAAGAGATAAGGAAGGAGATTAACATCTTCAGTTTCAGTTCAGAAGCACCATGATTAAGTCTATAATTGGTACCTTTCTGAGATTGATCTCTTTGACCACGCATTGGCTGTCACCACCCTCGTCTTTGTACCTGTCCTGGACCAAGAAGGCCTTCCCAAATGCCCCTTCTCCAATCTGACGGACCAGGACATACTGGTTCATAACACCACACCTGAGGACACAGCAGGAGAAATAGTGGTTTTGAAAACACCCAGCTTCCATCGTCAACGTACAACAAGTGTTTTCTCGGCAAATGAGATACTGTACTATTAGTGAATATACAGGTGCTGGTCATATAATTAGAATATCATCAAAAAGTTGATTTATTTCAGTAATTCCATTCAAAAAGTGAAGCTTGGATATTATATTCATTCATTACACACAGACTGATATATTTCAAATGTTTATTTCATTTAATTGTGATGATTAAAACTGACAAATAATGAAAATCCCAAATTCAGTACCTCCGAAAATTTGAAAATTACTTAAGACCAATACAAAAAAAGGATTTTTAGAAATGTTGGCCAACTGAAAAGTATGAACATGAAAAGTATGAGCATGTACAGCACTCAATACTTAGTTGGGGCTCCTTTTGCCTGAATTACTGCAGCAATGCGGCGTGGCATGGAGTCGATCAGTCTGTGGCACTGCTCAGGTGTTATGAGAGCCCAGGTT
>JACXGI010002151.1:0-77647 GCA_016801175.1 Esox masquinongy
CTCTGAGCCTGGGTCCTCTCTAGGTTTCTTCCTAAATTTCGGCCTTCTTAGGGAGTTTTTCCTAGCCACTGAAATTCAACACTACTGTTGTTTGCTCCTTGGGGTTTTAAGGCCGGGTGTTTTGTAAAAGCACTTTGTGACAACTGCTGATGTAAAAAGGGCTTTATAAATAAATTTGATTGATTGATTGATTGATTAATGGCGATATGGTGACAATAGCCAGCGTTTATATGTAAGTGGATGAGTTTGTCGATAATAGATAAAATTAAATGACATGATGTCACGGCTGAGCCGCGATAACTAACGAGAACAGCGTTACTACCGGCCCGAGAGCATAACTGTGCTTGTCAAACGTATACAAATATTTATACTGTATCCATATGGTAATTTTAAGCAATGTAACTGTTGTAGTTCTAACGTGAAGAACGATGACGTAAACCAATGACAAAGAGGCATAACTTTTTGACGGTTTCCGGGTTGTCTTATTACATCCGCGGCTACCACGGCAGACAGCTGTTGTTCCAGTGCGAAGTAAGCCGTTTACATAGTAAGTACACATTATTTTATTTGAAAGAATTGATTTGAATTGTGTCACTTTACCAAGTTTCAAAACAGCGAGGACACCCACCCTAGAACCGTCTTTATGTACTTACACGATATCCATTTCTATGGCATCATGAATCTGAAGGGTTTTCTGGGTGTGTCATATGTTTGTGAGTGGTGTTATACAGGTTTTAACACCTGTGGCGATCATGGCTGTAAACATAGCTGTAGTGTCTGTCTTCATGAAGATTGTCATACCCAACCCGTAACACACAGCAGTGCCAGGACTGTGAGCAGATATGTTATTCTGACTTTTGTTATAGGCAGCATAAAGGCTTGAAGCTCCACAAAGTTGTGGGTCGTTGGGTTAGCAGGTGTGACCAGAAGAAATACTGTGTCGATTGCGGCTGTCATTACAACGTTAGTATTACCAACTATAAAGCGTACAAGTGCGCGGCTAATGTGTCCCAATGTATCTGACTGTTGAAATGAATCATCAGTGTTTCATAAAACCCTCTAAACCCGAGGACCACAGTGAGCGCTACATATTTTATGATTTTGAGACAATCGCCAGTCCTGTGAATGGTATACACACTGCTAATTTTGTGTGCGCAATAAGCTTTGTTAACGAGACGTGGTATTCGGCTGGAGATGGTTGTGTTGCTGCTTTTTTCCAACAGTTTAGGCAACCGAAATATACTGACTACACATTTATAGCACACAAGTCTAAAGGTTTCGATGGTTACATTTTGATGCAGTACCTTGCTAACAATGGTATTGGCACGACAATTATTGCTAACGGTAGCAAGCTCATGTTTTGTACAGACTGCACATTCAATCATAGATACATTGATAGTCATTGCTTCCTACTGGTGAAGCTGGTGGTTTTGCCACGTGCTACAGGTTTTAAGGACTCGAAAAAAGGCTACTTTCCTTACAAGTTTAAGGAGAATGAGAACTATGTTGGCCCCCATCCAGAACCACATTACTACGGTGTGAATACCATGATGGCTAAAAAAAAGATGAGTTTTTGCAATGGTATGCAACTGTTTCCGCAGACCCCTTTGTCATGCAGGATGAAATAAAGGCTTACTGCGTGAATGATGTGGTCATCTTGACAGAGGGTTGTATGTACTACAGACTCGAGTTCCTGGAGTGTGGTGGTTTTGACCCCTTCCGGTCAATTACGATTGCTTTGGCTTGCATGAAAGTCTTTTGCAACAGATTCCTCACCAAGGACACAATTGCATTGGTCCCCTCAGACAACTACAATTGTTGTCAGAAGACATTCTCAAACAGCTCAATCCAATGGCTTGAATATGTGGCCTCTGATGAGAATATATCAATACAGCATGTCCTGAAAAGGGGTGAAATGAAAATTGGTGCCTACTATGTTGATGGATACGCTGAATGTGATGGTGTATGCACAATCTACGAATTTCTAAGGTGTTTCTGGCACGGTCACCCAAAGTGTCATTGTTCAACAAGCACCAACCCGGTGACAAAGATTCAGTACGGGTTGATGCACCAACAATGGCTGACAAAGCTTGAGGCTTTAAAAGAACAACACAACGTACATGTTCAATACATATGGGAGTGTGAGTGGAATCTGCTTAAAAACACATCCGCAGATGTCCAAGCTTTCTTGAAGACCTTTGATGCTCCAGAGCGCCTTGACCCTCGGGATGCTCTTTTTGGCGGTCGGTCTACCAAGATGACCGGAAAGACTTGATATTGTCCACCCTTACGTTGGGTTGTACTCTGCTGGGAATACTCGGCCCTCATTCAGGGTGGTTGCGGTTGGTGGTTGTCCCTTTGGTTGATGCCTGGCATTGTGGGTGGATTGACTTCCTGCTTGTTGGGCCCTGTCCAGGGCCTACCCCGGATAGGGCCACAGTGTCACTGGACCCCCCTGTCTCTGCCCCAAGGTTTTACGCTGCTATATTATTGTGCCGGGGAGTAGGGTCAGTTCTCCTTCTCCACTGTAAATCCTTGTAGATCTAAAGATTGCACTTTCTAAATTTTCCCTGTCCCTTGCCCTATTTAAACTAGGAGGACATCAGGTCTTGGCCCACACCTCCGGAGTAACAGGCTTGAAAGACTCGTTGCTGTCCCTGTTCAAAGTCCTCCTGGTTGTGTTGCAGATCAAGACGATACCCGACGATTCCATCTGCCACTCTGCTGACCCCCCGCCATGCCCCCTGGGTTTTGTCCCTGTCCTTGTCCATCTGGTCATGCTTCGGACATGGACTAGGTTTAATAGACTCTAGACTCAGCCTACATTTAATTTATTATAACTTGTACTCTAAAATGTTCACCCGGGAACAGCCGGAAGAGGACTGGTCACAACCTCTGAGCCTGGTTCCTCTCTAGGTTTCTTCCTAAATTCCGGCCTTCTTAGGGAGTTTTTCCTAGCCACTGAAATTCAACACTGTTGTTGTTTGCTCCTTGGGGTTTCAGGCTGGGTTTTTTGTAAAAGCACTTTGTGACAACTGCTGATGTAGAAAGGGCTTTATAAATACATTTGATTGATTGATTTACTGACATTTTGTGAAAGAAATTCTGTAATTTGTCTTTAATTTATTTAATCAATCACTGAAAGTACTACCAAGGACGAGGGGCTGGACTGTTCATGGTGTGTTGGTTTGTTTTTCTGTGTATACAAAGGGAGAGGGGATGGGGGTATTCCCTTGTTGTCATATAACTGTTATACCTTGGTTATTATTTTTTAAATGCCAATAAATATATAGTAAAAAAACTATAATTTACTTTCATAGTCAATTAATTTCAACAATATTCTTCCATCCCAGTCTAGCTGTATCCTATGTTAGCTTCAGCTCTGCAGCTTAGCATAGTTTTGCAAAGTATTCCTGAAGTGTGCGGCCACACGGCCATGCTTTCCTCCATTCCAGTAATGAGCATATTCCTTCCTTCTGACCTCAGTGTTTTGATGCTGCAGCTTGTTTAATGCAGAGGTAATGCATTTTTTTTGTCCTATTTCACTTTTTCTAGCCCTGTAGTATCGCCATGATGGTGGTGATTGAGTGGCTATATTACTTGCTCTGTGGTGTCATATACGCAAAACCTGATATGGAGAAATAGTCTAAAGATCATTTGTTTCATTTCAATGCACCAAATTGGTCCAATAACACTGCTTTAACTTGTAACATAATCCATTATGTAATCAAATATCTTGACAACATTTTGTGGTTCTGTTGACCATTTCCACACCTGCATTCTGCTAAATGCACAGTTTAGTAACGTGTTATATACACCGATCAGCCATAACATTATAACCACTGACAGGTGAAGTGAATAACACTGATAATCTCGTTATCGTGACACTTGTCAGTGGGTGGGATATATTAGGCAGCAAGTGAACATTCTGTCCTCAAAGTTGATGTGTTAGAAGCAGGAAAAATGGGCAAGCGTAAGGATCTGAGCCACTTTGACAAGGGCCAAATTGTGATGGCTAGACGACTGGGTCAGAGCATTTCCAAAACTACAAAAGAAAAACACTCAAGCATGTGTAAAATATTTTGGCTAATATTGTAAGTCAAATTTTGTTATTTCCAAACATATTTTCTAATTAGATAATACCTATTAAAATGTATGAATATAAATACATGTTGTCCCATTGCATAAATTAGCGTATTGTGATGTCTAAACGACTGGGTCAGAGCATCACCAAAACTGCAGCCCTTGTGGGGTGTTCCCAGTCTGCAGGGGTTAGTACCTATCAAAAGTTGTACAAGGAAGGAAAAGCGGTGAACTGGCGACATGGTCATGGGCGGCCAAGGCTCATTGATGCACATGGGGAGTGAAGGCTGGCCCGTGTGGTCCGAACCGACAGACGAGCTACTGTAGCTCAAACTGCTGAAAAAGTTAATGCTGATACTGATAGAAAGGTGTCAGAACACAGTGCATCACAGTTTGTTGTGTATGGGGCTGCGTAGCTGCAGACCAGTCAGGGTGCCCATGCTGACCCCTGTGACCACTGCCGAAAGCACCTACAATGGGCACGTGAGAATCAGAACTGGAGAACCACAGAGCAATGGAAGAAGGTGGCCTGGTCTGATGAATCACGTTTCCTTTTACATCACGTGGATGGCCAGGTGCGTGTGCGTCACTTTCCTGGAGAACACTTGGCACCAGGATGCACTATAGGAAAGAGTACTCTATATCTCAAGAATTATGTTCCCTGGGAACTATTGTAAAAACCGCGATTACGTTCTGTGCCAACGTATCTAGTTGCCATTACTCAAGCCAAATCAGTAGTTTTTAAAAGAATAATACAATACGAAAATCTGTATGGAGAGCGCCGTGTGTGTCCATTCAAAATGTGGATTGATATAGAACGTTCTTGACCGACGTAATGGCAACTAGATACGATGGCATAGAATGTAATCACGGTTTTTACAATAGTTCCCAGGGAACATAATTCTTGAGATACACGATAGAGGAAAGAGGCAAGCCGGCGGAGGTAGTGAGATGATTTGGGCAATGTACTGCTGGGAAACTATGGAATATTAAACATGTCAATACTCTGTGCACTTGAGTCACAAAATGTGTGGTTGTATATTGAGAGCCATTGTCGCAAGTCTGATGCTCAAATCTGTTATTACGTTTTCCTAGCTTGTACATTTAGGTACGTGCTTGCAAGCTTATCTTCGCAAGTTTGTATTTTGTTTGTGCTTGCAAGCAATATTTGACAAACTTGTACAATGAAGTTTGAACACATTTTACAAACTCGCAATTCTGTAACCAAACATTTGTATAATTTCAACTCGAACATCAAGCATATTTTATTTTCAGATTTGTAATAAGAGCCTTTACCGCGACAAAGTTTCTGCTGTGAGGCTAAAATGCACAAGCTAAATGACTGACTGAGCTAAATAAATTATCGAAAATACTTATTCATGTCATGCATTTTGCTAAAATATTTACCTTGTTGTGTATTATTATACAAACGCTCACTGGAAACATCTATTACCAAAAATATTTTTGTACAAGCACATAGAGCACTACACACCTTTGAGGGCAGTGCTAACCTGAGTGGACGAATGTCAAAGTAACACCCCAACAGCGAAATTGGGTTTAAGTCGGCTTGAGTAGCTACAGTTGATTTAAAAGGAAACTGAAAGCAGAATTTCTCATGGTCAACAAATGCATTATGTATTGTACATAAGATATGCTAACTATGTGCTTGTACAAAACATTTTTGGTAGTAGATGTTTGCTTACTAGGCAACCGTTGCTGCTTTGAGTATTGAGCATGCATGCAAGCATAAGACACAACTAGGTAAATATTTAGGCAAAATACATTGCATGAATAAGTATTTTCGATCATTTATTTATGTAACTCAGTCAGAAAGTAACACCTCATAGAAGAGCAGTGTACAGCATTAAACTTTCCACAATTGTGGAGAACTAATCGTCTTCTGGAAATACATTTCCTTTAGATTGATGGACTTATCCGACCAATGGTATTGGTTGTAGAAATGCAAATGTAACTGATTGGTCAAGAGTGGAAGACCCACCCCTCTCTTGCTTGCGGAATGAATTTTCACTTACGAACCTCGAAATACAGAACTTGTCCACGTCGTAAACATGTCAAAATTTCGAGCGTGATCCGTGCATGCATTGTAGCCTCACAGCAAAAACGTTGTACAGTAAGGAGGCACTGAAAGAGGCAAACAAAAGCTTATTCGATTTCATTCTGAAGTATTGAAAAGCAGAACTTACAATACCAGTCAAACGTTTGGAATAACAAGACATCAATGCAAAGTGTGCAAAGTGTGTGCAAAGCTGTCATCAAGGAAAAGGGTGTGTCACGTTTCTAAGGATGCAGGACATGTACAGGGTTGTAGGAACCTAGACTTTCTTTACACAACATAAGTACTCATAACAGAACTCGAAACAGAAACCCACGTAACAAGGACATGACGGAGAACATTGACCAACCAGGACACAGGGGAACTTGGTACTTTTTTTTGACTGGTACTGTATATCCGAAAGTGTCATACCCTGGCCTGTGGAATATAGAGTCCTACAGAAACAGTCCTCAACTTCATATTAAAAAGATGCCTCAGAGAAATTCACTCCACGTTGCAGAGCCCTGTCCCACAAAATGAGAAATACAGTGGTTTCATCTCTTTCTCTCCTCTGTTTATTAATGACAGCAGCGTTCTAATTCACAATCCACTGAAAAGACTTGTGATGATAATAGGATATGATCACATATTATTCCTTAGTATCCCCTTACAGATAGGCATGGGGCACATTGAAATACATGACACACACAGAAGACATTGTGATACTAAAAAAACTGTAGCGTGATATGGGAAACTAATGTTCAACTAAAGTTAGCTCTAAAATGCACTCTAACAGAGAGAATTATTGATAGTCCGACCATATGAGCAGCGCTATGAAGCAAAGGCATTTTTGAAAAAGCATGAGGGGATCTTTAAATATACAACATGAGTGTTTCAAGGGGGAACGAGCATCTTTGATCAGGGTTGACACAGCGTTTTGTGTGGGGGTTTTCCTCCCTGTGTGATTCTGCTGTGTCTGGATAAAGACATTTCATTTTATAGCAAAATGTTCCTGTACTTCATCTTCTGATATACATGTACAGAATCTCCTGCTACCAAGAGAGAATGTTTCAGGTTAACCTTTTTCAGGTGAAATTTGGGGTTTTCACTGTGCAAGCTGTGATGAATAAGACAAATGGTTTGGGAAAGCAGCCAATGAAATCTATGTTCACTTAGCATTTCCAACATTTGCAGTACTTTCAGATATGTTTTGATGTGGCGTAAATGGCACAATGGAAGAGATGGATTAGTCAAGGTTGGTTCAATCAAATGCTCAAACAGCTTTCAAGAAATCAAATACTATTTCAACCCAGGTCTGTCAGCAATCCTATGTATTTTGCATTAGGTACAACAATTTTTTAAAGGGCACAGATGGAGGCCCAAACAGTGTACTTTATCAAAATTGATTTTCTTTGCAAAGGCCCCACTCTCAAAATAATTTGCATAGAAAACCTATCATCATTTACAATTGCGTCGTAACACTTCTCCCATACAATTTGTTTTTCCTTAAAAACACTCCCTGTTTGCCAGTTATGAATCCCAATAATCCCCAGGTCAACTAAACAGAATCTGCTCGCCTTAAGGGCAGGAATATTTTGCATCTAAATATAGAGTTTATAGTGTTCCTGGGTTGGAACTGGATGCATAAACATGAAAAGGGTCTTGTGTTTATGTACTATCGCCTTTAGTGCCTCTATATTGATCAAAGTTGACAGCTACACATGTTGGGTAAAGGGAAACATCATGATGATGTATTTTGCTGCATTATTTACTATGGCTGGCCTGGTAAGGCGACAGTCCCTGCGGTAGCATGTCTCCAGATACATTACATCAGACAAATAGTAGGCTGGAGTGTGTAGTCTTTTTCCTATATTTCTTTCCTATACCTTTTTTGAAGTTCATTCATTATTATACAACTTTTGATTGAGGGTCAGCGAAGCCATATATAGTTAGTATGGATTCTATTTGTGAACAATTTAAAATTATTTGGACTAGAACTCTAAGCTGTTTTCATTTGGTGTTATTAGTATGTACACTGGTTGAATACAGTACATCTTAAAACAATATATAGGACTGATATTTTCAGTAGAAATGAAACATACTTTAGATCTTTTGGCTTTGCAAATGTTCAAATGGCTGTCATAACTTCCACCACAGTTTGGGTATATTAAGATTTAAAAAAAGTTTTCTATGCCGATCAGAAAGCAGCCCCTAAGGCAAGGGGAAGTAGTGGCCAAGCTAATTGGTCTTGCCAAGCTGCCTACATTAGCTCCATTTGCACCTCATCTCCTCATCTGACAATAGGGGAGATTGATTTCTGTTTCTGAGCCATCATCCTCCCTGTTACTCCCAATTGAAAATCAACATTCCTGTGCCGACGCAATGTGGTCTTTTGTGCTGTCCTCCAATATGAAAGCCCGAATTTTTGAAATACATGTCGACCCGACCATGCAAATTATGACACTGCATTTTTCTACATTTGTGTGCTTACTGAAGATACAAAGACTTCGTGCATAGAATTGCCTACATTTAAAAGACAACAATAAGTGTATTTCTATTAACATTTAATTATGCTCAAAGAAAAAAATATGAAATGCTATTTCATTCAAGGAATGATCCTTTGTGTGGAAAATAATTTGTGCCAGGTATGAAATTCAGACTTTGCTATATTACAATTTAGGTTATTCAATATTCATCAGTTCCCCTAAAACAAATGTGACCAGAATTTTAGTACAGCCCACTCCATAAAGCTTCCTAAGACACTGAATATTGCTTTGAAGCACCTACAAATTAAACATTATGGAGCCTTACAGAAGGCCTGGATGAGGCCAAAATGTCAATATGGCAGCTTTAATGAGTTCTTAACTATAGTTTTAGATACAAAATGCCAAGTAGATGTCAACTATCCTATCACATCAAGGCCATTTCTGGTATTTAATTGTGTGAAAATCTAACAAATTATGTCAGTTTTGTCTGGGTTTTGGGAAGAATCGCTTATAGGCCTGGCAGGTTTCTGAGGCTTTATTTGTTTGTTCTCAGGTGGTCGCCCACATCAAGCATTCTGTCTCTAACTGGCCATTACAGGGACATTCTAAGATAAAGAATTGGATTTCTCCCTATATGTCTGGAGGAGATGTTGTACTGTTGAGAATTGAGTTCAGTGCTTTGGGCCCAGAAGTAAGACCTGTTCAAAAGTTCAGAAGTGGAATAGGATGTGGTGGAAAGTGAGAAAATGTAGCCGTGAGACCCTGTGCTCTATTTGGAATAAGCAGAATGTAGGGCCGTCTTGCTTGTGCCGCTTTGTTAGCTTCATGTCAACTTCATTAGGAACCTTTGTCTTGTTAAACAGTAACAGAAACAATGAGAAACAGCCCTTTATTTATATTGGTGAAATAATCATAACTTAAATTTAAGAAGAATATTTCATGTTTTATAATTTCTTTATGAATTCCAAATTATCAAAATGTGTACTTTTTAAATCATATAATACTTTGGTGATGGAAAGCAATACTTTTAGCCCAATATAATATTATAGCATTGAATGAAACAGTTTCTAAGCAGCTGCTTCGAGTGCACATGTATCAATGCAGCATGGGTTCAAATTTGTCCCACTGCACTTTTAGGCTCTCTACTCATCTTTCCCCAAATTAAGCACAGAAATACATCTTTAAAAATAAATGTTGTAGCAGTCTTTTAAGTATCAATTGGAAAATTATTATTTAATCATGATAACTTTTTTTTCGTAGTGAGTTCGCCATTCCCATGGAGAATAATCATGAATCCATTGCAAACAACACCTGCTAGTCAATATGGTGGTGAGGACACCTCTGAGCTAAAGTGCACGATAGAACTACATTTCAGTACAATGCATTCACCACGTGTATGACTTGTATTCTTGTGAGGGATGATTTTAATTTCCCTGATTGATTTTCTCTGGATGAATCACCATGGCTGCGGGTCTACTTTCAACCTCATGGTCGGATGCAGATTTCTTTGGGGTTTTTTCCATGTACAAGTTTTGGACATTTCAGTTCTAATGCATGTTAAAATCTGACATTATTACCCTGACCTCAATTGTGATTTTAAAAGATGATCCTAGGAATTGACATGATAATTCATATTATGTTTTCATTTCAAAACAGTTAATGACATTAGTTTTTAATGTTTGATATTTGTTATTCCTTGTTGTTACATTGTTACCTTTATTTTTTATAGAAAACAGTTGAATCTTAACTAATTCTTCCAAAAGCATACACTAACAAAACAACATAATTTGAAAAGACAGTAATATGTTCAGTTTTCAGGCAGCTGTTTTTTTCCTAATTAACCCTTGCCTTAACTGTTAAGTTGGGCTCCCTTACAAATACCTGTGTTTTCATAATGTGCCATTTCAAACAGCTGTCGCTTTATCTGTCTGACATTTGCACAGTATTAGTTGTTGTTCACAACTTTTGATTGCGTCTCTTTGTCTGATCTCACAATATTAAATTCTTCCCCCATCGTTTATCTATCAATTCCATCTGGAAATGACTTCAGACATTTCCTTGAAGGAGTTGTCGATGTGTGGTATTTCATTTAGAGAGGCCCCTTATATCTGGCTGAGTGTGAGACAAATCCATACCAAAGTTTAAAGTTTAATTGTGCAAACAGGAGCAAATGTATGTCTACAGGTGACTACTTTATTGCACATTGCATCAAATCAATGTATAATACAGAGAGATTCTGGTGGGAACTCATTTTTCTTTGTAGGTCCAATAGAATTGAGAAGGTGAGACAAAGCCAGGAGCAAAGTATGTAAAATGTATATTACACCTTTAGAACTTTTAGCTTTATCAATATGATGGATTCCTTTGGGTGGGGGGTTTAAATGACTGACAGCCAAATGTGTATTGCATAGTAATGGACAAACAGGAGCCTGTCAGGGATTCAGTGTGTGGGTGGAGAATAAATCATGCCTTTGTGTAATCATAGCTTTGTAACCATAGCTATTACGCTAAGGCAAAAACTCAACCATGAACACTAGTTGAGTTAGAACATTTTATTTTTCTTCCCATTAACTTATTTTACTGTAGAAACCAATAAGTGTAGTGTTCAGGTCATGTCTGCAGGGATAGGTCAAATGCATTTGGAGGAAGCCTGCTGACATCAATTTTAGGAATCTGGAAGTCTGTGAGTCCTAAACTTTTCTATCTGTGTCTCCATACATAGTTCTTCCAACTCTACTACTGGAAATGCACATACATTTCTTTAAGGTTTAGTAGTAGTTACGCTTAGAATTTTTTTTTATGCTAAAAGCTGAATTGCAGTGAACAGACAAAAAATATATTCACATGTTAGTAAAAGAAGAAAATAGAGAGTGAAGCCTCTGGTCTTGACAGCTTCTGATGGTGACTGCACTTCATGAAAGCCTCTGTTCTGTCAGCTGTGTTGGCTGGTACTAAGAAAACTCATTTCTACGAGCATTTGCAAAAAGAATGAAGTAAAACTGACGTGATCCGGTGTCTTGCTTGATGACGAACATTACCTCAGACCTAAAGAGTCAAACTTTTTCCATTTCTCCTTAGAAGATCCTTTCCTCTAATTCTGCAGCTTGATGACAAGCAGGATTCTCTGCAGTGGCAGGGAATGTAAATGCCCGGCGCAGGGTAATTGCTCCAGTATCGGGGGGCCGGGACGGAATTGGAATGAGTCTTGGAGGTCGGCAGCACGTTGATTGAGAAGTGGCAAGGGAGGCCAGGGAAGCCGTGTCCATGGGAGCACTGATAAGGATGAAGCAGACAAAAAGGGTCGGGGAGTTAGAGATGTGTCTTCAGCAAGAGATGTGTGTGGGCAGCACAGCAGTGGCCAGGGGCACATGAGTGCCAGTTGCCTGTTTAATGAGTGAGCACTGGGCACCGGGCACCAGGATTGGGAGAGAGCGTGAGACAGACCCGGTGAGGCATGCAGCTTTGGCCTTGGCATAGGCGGCTATTTCCTACTTCCCCAGCATATGTTTTGTAGTTCGTGTTAGTGACACATGCCACAGGTGTTTATGTTAACATTCTGCTGCATATGCGTCTTTGCGAAAGACTCCTATTCGCCTCCGCCATTTTCAGCAAAACAAAATACATTATTATTTTTTTTATGTATGCAAAAGTATTTTTGAACACCATGTGCCATTCTGTACCTCAATTACTGTTTTTCTTCTTATTTTTCCTCTAGTTTGCTCTGTCCTCCAATCTGTCTTTTAGCAACATAAAACCGAAAACATTTAGTTTCCATTGCATCCATATCAGACATTACCAGGATTAATAAGGAATCACTCCTTGCAAATACAGTAAAGTAGTTTCATTTCGTACCAAGTGCTATCCGCAGCTGGATGTTCTCCTGGGACAGCACCAGTGGGAAACTTAAGATGTATAAATACCTCTGGACTGTCAGAACATAGAGACAGCAGAGTAATTATAAGGCTGACGTTGGAATATTTATCCTCCGTCGTTGCACATTCTAAGCTGAGAAATATCCCTCTTTTAAAGCAGGAATGCACAGCGAGGGGAACACACGTTTTACCCCAAAGACCCAACGGTAATTGAAGGGGGAGACAAAGAGATATATTGAACTCTGGAGCTTTACATATAACCATGGAGCTGGAGCTTTTCCTCTGAAGCTCCACTCATGATCTGGTTGGAGGACAAAGTCAGAATAGTGGCAAGCCTAAAGATTCCTGCACTGCTTTTAAGAAATTCTAGAATGAGAACAAACTGAGGAGCTTCAATCTCTTCTGAAATTTGATTCAAACGCAGACAAAAATGTGATTTAACCACTAATGAAAAAACTAAAAACAGTAAACACCGGAACTACCGCTCTTAGTCCACATATCCCATTCAGTCTTGACAGATATCCTTGGGTTTACATTCAGAATCTATTCCTGAGAGATTGAGGCAATAGCAATTCCACCATTTGTTTAAATGATAAAACTGTTTTTACTGTGTCATCTACAGTAAGTGTGCTTCCATATAAGCAGGGAGGAACTAACAACTTTTTTTATTATTCCAATGTACTCTTCACTGTGCTTGCAGCAACAAGACTCCTTTGCTGTCAGATAAAACATGGGCCATGTCACACAGCCCTAATGATTGCAATAAAAAACTAATGCAAATTATTACCTTGGGGTTCCCTCTTGTGTTGAGAGTGTCGCTCAGCCCCAGGCTATCAGGATGGATTACTGCCATATATGTATACAGTCTCCGGCCATGGAGCGTTGAGCAAAATATACACAAACGCAGCAATATAAAAAAAAAGTTATTTTCACTTGTTTTCGGTGGTGCATTTTTTAAACATATGTAGGAGACACACAGCATAGCCTACTGCATGCACATACTTTGTTACATGGTTATCTTTCAAGATTTCAATGTGGTCTTGACCTTTAATTAGGCAGTGTTAATCAGTGCAATTACAGGTAGTTCGAATTGAAAGTGAGTTTGCAGCAAAGTCAGAGATGTAGATATCTCTAGCAGTTCATGTCACCAGACTAACAGCCTTCGTACTTTGATTGAATCCCAGAATGACCGATGCAGTATTTTTTTGTATATTTACACATAAGTCAGGTTCATTCCATTATTTTGGACACTCACATTGCTTTTTAGGGGCTTCACAGAAATTGAATTGCAGTGATTTAGTAATCAGCCTTCTGTTTTCAGTGCTTTTAATTTATACTGCTTTATTTAGTATTGATAAGTTTCATAACTCTGCCTATGTTGATGTTGTTCGTTATGTCCACATGTTTAAAAATCTGAGACCCTTTTTCTTTCTTTAAATAATAAGCTAAACCTCCATAATAAAACATGTTTGAAAATGTATTTTCATGAAGAGTGAATGAATTTGTAGGATTTCATAACATGACTTATACAGCACAAAGTTAATGTACCACTTCGGGGCCTTACAATGAATGTCCAGGTCTCAATGTCAGGTACTCAACAGATGGCCCTAAAGAGCATGTTGTAATTGACTACTAAAATATAAATATAAATCACTACAATGTTAATTGGGTGACCGAACAATGTAGATTAACTTCTAAAAAAATAATTTGAAAAGCTGAAATGAAAAACATTTATAAAAGCAGATGGGACCAGACATACCCAATACTTTTAACTTCTTGGAAAATTATAAAAAAACCTGGCTGTATGGCTACATGATTCCAAATACTTCTGTTTTGCCTGCATTCTAGTCTGTTCAAGGTGACACATTGCGCAACCATGCTAGTTTTTGCAAATACAACCTGGAAGTTCATAGCAATTGGCCTCACATCTACTGTACTCTAATTGACAAAGTCAAAGTACAGTATGTGGATCTTTTGATCTGGCACTTAAGAAACATGATGAAACCTTTGTAGCATCAGACAGTGCAAAAAAAGTATGTATGGCTAAGTGTTGCTTGGCTTATTGATACTTTGATGTCACATATTACTTCAGTAATTGTTTAGGCTAGGTAACGGAATTATAGAAGCCTTGAAACATGAGCTGCTAGTGGTTGGAATGACGGTACAAAAATACTGCCATTCCTCCCAACCACCCTACTACTCAGTCAATCTCAAACCTGAACGACTTAATCTCTCAACTAATAAGATGCAGCAGTGGCAGAAATTCTGATTTGGTGCTGTAAAAAAACAATTTAGGCCCACAGATATGGCAAATACAGTTGTGCTCAAAAGTTTGCATACCCTTGGAGAATTGGTAATATATGTACCATTTGTAAAGAAAACATGAGTGAGCAGGCAAAACATGTATTTTATTTCTTATGGGATTCATATTCAATTGTAGGTTATAACAGAATGGCACAATCATGAAACAATACATGGCAACAAAGACAAAAATTAACTGACCCCTGTTCAAAAGTCTGCATACCCTTAGTTCTTAATAATGTGTATTGTCCCCTTTAGCATCAAAGACAGGGTGCAGCGTCTTTTGTAATAGTTGTCTATGAGGCCCCGAATTCTTGCAGGTGGTATAGCTGCCCATTCGTCTTGGCAAAATGCCTCCAGGTTATGCAAAGTCTTTGGTCGTCCTGCATGAACCGCATGTTTGTGATCTCCCCAGAGTGGCACGATGATATTAAGGTCAGGAGACTGTGATGGCCACTCCAGAACCTTCAACTTTTTCTGCTGCAACCACTGGAGGGTCAACTTGGCTTTGTGCTTAGGGTCATTGTCATGCTGGAAAGTCCAAGAGCATTCCATGCGCAGCTTTCGTGCAGAAGAATGCAAATTGTTTGCCAGTATTTTCTGATAACATACTGTATTCATCTTGCCATCAATTTTCACAAGATTCCTGTGCCTTTAGAGCTCACACACCCCCAAAACATCAGTGAGCGACCACCATGCTTCACAGTGGGGATGGTATTCTGTTCACAATAGGCCTTTTGACCCCTCTCCAAACATGGTTGTGACTATAAAGCTCTATTTTGGTCTCTTGACACAGTGTGTCAAGGTGTTGACGGGCATATTGTAACCAGGCTTTTTTATGGCACTGGCGCAGTAAAGGCTTCTTTCTGGCAACTCAACCATGCAGCTCATTTTTGTTCAAGTATCGTCATATTGTGCTCCTTGAAACAACCACACCGTCTTTCTCCAGAGCAGCCTGTATTTCTCCTGAGGTTACCTGTGGGTTTTTCTTTGTATCCCGAGCAATTCTTCTGGCAGTTTTGGCTGAAATCTTTCTTGGTCTACCTGACCTTGGCTTCGTACCAAGAGATCCCGAATTTTCCAGTTCTTAACACTAGAATTGCCAGGCCTTTTTGACCCCCAGTAACCGCCAGAGCTGAACACCGTTTGGTGTCATTAGCATCGTCCCTATTAGCATGGACATTCTCCACCGCAGCATCACCATCCAGCCAGAGCATCAGTTTATCTACTGGGTTGTCATCAAACTATATAGAATAGTCTAAAAAATAATGAATTACAGAATTTGTTTTAAATGTTTAATGAATTTGAAAAATACAAGAATGTGTTTGTATTGAAGGTCTCATCATACGAAAAAAACGACTAAAAAAATAATACATAGCAAAAGATGAGGTCCGAAATGAATAGGCTGTGAATGGCAGGTCTTTGCAGGACTCCCGGGGGTTGTAGTGGGGCTATTGAGATGATTTCAATGCCAATGGATAGCTCTACTTTCCTAGATTACTGGCATATACGATTTGTCTATAGGTGACATGAATAAGTTATCGAAAAACCGAGAGGAGTTTTTAGAAAAAGATGAGGTCTGATATGAATAGGCTGTGAATGACACGTATTTGCAGGTCTGTCCTGGGGGTTATAGTGGGCTATCGAGATGATTTCAACGCCAATGCATAGCTCTAGTCTTCTAGATTACTGGCATATAAGATGTTTCAATAGTTGACATGAATAAGTTATAGAAAACCCTAGGGGAATTATTAGAAAAATATAAGGTCCGAAAACATATCATTGGAATTTCGTTTTGTGATAATTATTAACCCTAATAGATTTGTAGAATAATAATCCTCAGTAAAATAAGCTTAAATTCAAAGAGAGACGATAGTGTAACGTTTCGAGGGAGGCGGAGGCAAGCGCAGGGTTGAAGGAAGGAGCTTTTAATGAGAACAAAAAAGGAAAACAAAACCGAGTGCCGTGCACTACAGATAAGACATAGACTGAACACTGAAACATGGAACGCCACAATACAACACAATGACCGACAAGGACGGGGAGAAAACGCCTGAACTAAATACATGGACTAACAAGGTGAACAGAAACAGGTGGGGGCTAAACAGGTGAAAGGAATAAACCGATTAACTGAAACAAGAACAGGAAAGACCAAACAAGGACATGACAAACCCAGGACACACAGAAAACACGAAGCGGAACAGTCCCGTCCGGCTAAGCCCGTCACAGATAGGATGTCTGTGCGATTTAGTTTCTCTTTCCCTCCTAAAATAATGTAGATTTACATTTTCGATTTACATTTGATGAATTAGCCTACACAATAAGCTGAATCTCCTACTGAAAAACGGTAACATGTGATGAGTAGCCTATATCGTTTTTATTATGTTTCAACAGTAGCCTAATTAAGTTTTTGAATGGTCATGGAAATCTTATATTTCATTTGTAAGTTCATTAAAATTCAACCAAGGTCTGATAATTCATCTGGGAGCATTCATCCATTGACTTCATGCATTCAGTGAGGGGTGATTAGCGCCTGGGTACCATTTGGGTACCAACGCTAAGTGGCGTAGGCTGTTTTACCCAGAAAACAGGGTTAAAAAAACAGGTAAATAGTCTCCAAATAGTTTTATGTTTGTCAGTTTAGAATTCTGACAATGGAACAATGTAATATATGCCTATTTAGGAAAAGTCATGGAAGGAGGAGGGTGTAGCTTTCATAATGGCAGTTTTATTTTAATTACAAACTCAAATGCCAAATGGCGTAGGCATTTGGCGGATCCAGTGTTAATAAGTGATTGAACAGTACTGACTGGCATTGGCAAGGCCTTGGATATCTTTTTATGTCCTTTTCCATCTTTATAAAGTTCCATTACCTTGTTACGCAGGTCTTTTGACAGTTCTTTTCAGCTCCCCATGGCACAGTATCTAGCCTGCTCAGTGCATCCACGTGAGAGCTAACAAACTCCTTGACTATTTATACACAGACACTAATTACAATTTAATAAGCCACAGGTGTGGGAAATTAACCTTCATTAGCCATTTTCACCTGTGCGTCACCTTGTGTGTCTATAACAGGGCCAAACATTCAAGGGTATGTAAACTTTTGATCATGGCCATTTGGGTGATTTCTGTTATCATTATGATTTAATAAGGAGCCAAACTACTATGTGATGATAAATGATCAGTATCCTTAAATAAAATACAGTTTTTTTGCATGATCAGTCATATTTTCAAAATCAATGCCAAAATTTCACAATTTCTGCCAGGGTATGCAAACTTATGAGCATAACTGTACATATGAGCTATACTGGAAATAGATCTACTTGAAATATGAGTGTGCAATCCATAACCTTGAACCTCATACAACACAAGTGCCAAAGTTCCTAGAATTAGAATAGGTACTCAAATAATACTTTTTCCAAAAGTTTTCAAAAATGACAGTCCAGGTTATGACCAACATTCCAATTTGCCTTGAATGTGTGTCCTTTTATGAGCACTAAAGCACCACGGTGTCTGACTCTGCTCTCAAACTCTCTGAAAAGTTGAACATATGCATGTTTTATGTCATTCTGTAAGGGAAACAGTTTCAGACAAGACAAGACGCTCTCTGGACCCTCTAATGCATCAGGCGTCAGTAGTCATCGTTAATCATCCCATCATGCCCTGAATCTCACTGAGGTGCTTCGGCACATCTGGTCTTTAGTCATAGATCCTCATCAGCACAATATCTGCCATCCAAATCTGTCCCTGAATACATTATTTAGATTCAGATCAGTAGAAAAGTACTTTCAGCTGACAGTTTAGATGAGTCCACCTAAACTTGCCACTATTTGTAACCAATGGTGTTTTCTCAGTAATAGTGAAATAGTCTTATAATTCTATATACTTTCTTCCAGTACGGTTCCAGGCATTCATTAAAGTATATAAAAAATTGCTCTATAACATTCTGTGGATGATTGATCGCATGATTGATGGATGGATGTTAATTTATAACAAATCAGTGACATACGAGATAACCTTTTAGTGGAGGAAAGCAGCTAATTTATACAACAAATCTAATGGTAATGAACAGCCAATGGTTATCCTAACAGTACATATACACACAACCACAAATGATCACAAGTACTTAGCCTCACACTTATTTATAATGGGTGGTGATAATACCTTAGCTAGGTTAATTAACATGTCATAAAGTTGTAGTGTTACGGAGTTTGCGTTAGTGGTGTTGGGGCGACTGTCCTAGGGGCCAGGTTTACAGGTCCTCACGTATGGAGGCCTCCTCTTCCTGCAGATTTAATTTAAAAAATCCGCAATGATCTGCCAGTAGCTAAAAGATAATCAGTCTATAAAACTATAAAACATGGAAAAATATATACTACCATTCAAAAGTTTGGGTTCACTTAAAATGTCCTTATCATTTATCATTTTTTAAGTCCATTAAATTAAGATCAAATTGATCAGAAATACAGTGTATACATTATATTATATTATATTGTCAATGACAACTGTAGCTGGAAAAGGCTGATTTTTAATGGAATATCTACATAGGCGTTCAGAGGCCCATTATCAGCAACCATCAGTCCTGTGTTCCAATGGCATGTTGTGTTTCCTAATCCAAGTTTCTAATTTTAAAAGGCTAATTGATCATTACAAAATCATTTTGCAACTATGTTAGCACAGCTGAAAACTGTTGTGCTAATTAAAGAAGCAATAAAACTGTCCTTCTTTAGACTAGTTGAGTATCTCGAGCATCAGCAGTTGTGGGCCAGAAACAAATAATTTTCTTCTGAAAGTCGTCAATCTATTCTGTTTTGAGAAATGAAGACTGACGTTGTGAGAAATATTCCATGTGAGAAATTGCCAAAGAGACTGAAGATCTCGTACAACGCTGTGTACTACTCCCTTCACAGAACAGCGCAAACTGTCTCTAACCAGTATAAAAAGAGAAGTGGGAGGACCCAGTGCATAACAGATCAAGAGGACAAATACATTATAGTGTCTAGTTTGAGAAACAGATGCCTCACAGGTCCTCAGCTGGCAGCTTCCTTAAACAGTACCAGTCTCAATGTCAACAGTAAAGAGGTGTCTCTGGGATGCTGGACTTCTAGGTGGATTTGCAAAGATAAAGCCGTATCTCAGACTGGCCAGTAAAAAGAAAAGATGGACAAAAGAACACAGACACTGGACAGACCAAGATCGGAAAAAAGTGTTATGGACACATGAATCTAACTTTGAGGTGTTTAGATCACGATGAAGAACATTTGTGAGACGCAGACCAAATGAAAGAATGCAGGAGGAATGCGTGACGCTGTCTGTCAAGCATGATGCAGGCAATGTGATGGTCTGGGGGTGCTTTGGTGGTAGTACAGTGGGAGATCTGTACAGGGTAAAGGGATCTTGAAGAAGGAAGGCTATCACTCCATTTTACAACGCCCTGCAATTGATTGGAGCTAATTTCCTCCTACAACAGGACAATGACCCAAAGTACAGCTACAAACTATAGGGAAGAAACAGTCAGCTTCTATTCTGTCTATAATGGAATGGCCTGCACAGTTCCCGGACCTTAACCCTATTGAGCTGTTGTGGGAGCAGCTTGACCTTTTGGTATGTAAGAAGTGCCCATTGAGCCAATCCAACTTGTGGGAGATGCTTCAGGAAGCATGGGGTGACATCTCTTCAGATTTCCTCCACAAATTGACAATTAGAATGCTAAATGTCCGCAAGGCTGTAACAAATGGAGGATTCTTTGACGAAAGCAAAGTTTGGACTCAATTATCAAGGACACAATTATTATTTCAGTTAAAAATCGTTTTTTCTTACTTGTCATTGACTATACTTCCTATTCATTTTGCTATATTTCCTATTCAAACTCATTTAATGTATGGAAAAGAAGGGAATTTCTAAGTGACCCCAAGCCTTTGAACAGTAGAGTACATATAACGGGGCTTCAGCTAGCCTAGTGGTGGGGAGCTTTCGGCAATTTAACAAAGATTTTTTTGTCGTTGTGCCCTTGAACTAGGTACTTAACTCCAATTGATTCCATAAGTCACTATATTAGTGTGTCTGCTAAAATAGTTGTCCTCAAACCTCTCCTGGGGATTCTAGGAGCTTCATAAATTCCAGAGCTAGCACACTGGATTCAACTTAACTATTTATCAAGCCCTAGATCACTTGATTCAGGTGAGCTAGTTTAGGGCTATTTCCAAATTGTGAGAGGTTTGAGAGTGAATGTGCTAAAAGACTAAAATGTCCTGGAATTGGTTTCACTACAGTATGTCTGGCTTACTGTACAAAGCTGAATATGCTGTACAGTAACTTTGTGTGTTGCTATACCCCTTATTTGCTGTCGATGTCGATGCCTTCTGATTATATGCTTACTTTTTCTTTGCTGTATTGTATTATATTCAGTGCTGAATTTTGCTGTACTCATTATTCGACTCAATTTACCGTATTTTTGTGCTGTGCTCCACTGTATTGTGCTGTATACGCATGTGAAACATAGCCGTCTTTGAAATGAAGATCAGTGAAGATCAAATGATGATTGTTGCCAAGCATGGACAACCTCAAGGCTACAAATCCTTCTCCAGAGAGTGTGATGTTTCTTTTTCCACTGTACTTAATGTTATCAATGAGTTGAAAGCCCATGGCACTGCATCCAACCTCCCTGGACGTGGCCGCAGGAGAAAACGTGATGGAAGCAAAGGATTGTTTGAATGGCAGAGAAAGCAACTCAACTGTCACAGATTCATGCTGACCTTCAGACAAAAGGTGCTATAGTATCAACTCGTTCTATCCAGTGTCAGCATAGCGTGTTGCATGGTTTGAGACCCAATGCAATTTGCCAAAACATACCTGAACATGCAGCACTCCTTCTGGGACATTCTCCCATGGACAGATGAGAGCCAATTCAGTCTTTTTGGTAAAGCACAGCATCTCTTTGTTTGCAGAATACAAAATGAAGCCTTCAAAAAAGAACACCTTCCCCACAGTAAATCATGAAGAGCTCCAGTACTATTTTGGTGTTGCTTTGCTGCCTCTGGCATTGGCTGCTTTGAACATGTGCATGATATCATGAAATCAGGACAATACCAACGCATTTCAGAGTGCAAGGTCAAACTCACGATATACCAGCAGGACAATGAACCCAAACTTCATTCAAAAAGCAGACAAAAAAAAGCAGACAAAACAAGACAGTTTGTACAAGACTAGTGGGCCAGTACAAAGCGCCAGTACATGTCATTCAGGAATGTCATTCATGGCTTTAGGAAGCGCTTGATAGCAGTTATTTTGTACAAAAGCTGTGCTACAAAATATCGACTGCCGATTGTTAATATCTGATTTAAACGGATATATTAGGTTCTGAATCAAAAATAACATTTCTTTAATATTAACAGTGAAATAAAAAACGGTGGAGACCAAACCATTTGTTCACTGTCAACTATATGTTTGTGCATTATTTGAAGGAAGCAAAAGAGTGCCAATTCTTTTGACCACGACTGCATTTACGAATACTCAAGACGGTAGATCGTCTTGTTTTGTAACCTTATGTAAATCGCATGCTCCATCTTTTTTCCAAAGTGAGGAGAAAAAGAAAGAGTTTGACAGGTGCTGTGCTTGTTTAAGCAAGAAATGAATAACTGATTCGAAAAAGGAATGCTTTATGCGCAGTTAAAGTGAATAGTTTTTTTTCATAGCATGATTCTGCCTATTAAACATCACCAAAAGCTTTAATAAAAAGGACTGTGAATATTAAAACTCATGCTGTTAGATAATAGATCATAGGATTTCAGATTTCAGATTTCAGAACTGAAAACTGGGGCAAATAGCTTTTTTAATTCGTCTAGCCTAATTTCCAATTAATTTAAATTTGGGGTCTGGTGTTGTTGCTATAACGCTAACGTGCAATGTAATGCTTTCTGGCCATAGGCATACATCACAGATAAAAGTTGGCCGTAAAAACGTTTGCAGAAACAGGCTAGTTTGGTACAGGAATGTAACATTTTACAGACAATTCTGATTAGATTTTATATTCTCAGAGAATGTTTTACTGAAATAGGGCAGGTAATGTAATAATGCGCACAAGCACAAATCACCACAATACATCTGGATAGTGGATGAAGAGCTAGTCAGGCTGCAACACACACAGATCCCTTGATTCCAACCATATTTTTAAACACCATGGAAATTATGTGGAAAATAAACAGGCTCTTAAATTGACAGACCTGTTGCTTTTTAATCTCAAATTTGTGGAAGTTCTGGTGGAACACTTCGACCACAGTGGCCGTCTTTAGCCAATAAAAATCTGTTTAGTGGACCCACCAATCATCTCCCAGAACATGTTACCCCATGTGTTTTGTACACCGAAGCATTAATCGTTATGTTGCTGTGGGACAGCTGTGTGAGCTATACAGTAAAGCGGAGCTGTTTCGCTAGCACTGACTCGCAGCATAACAAGGTAGTTCCTGCTTCATTAAAATTTGTTCATTATGATAAGAAAAAGGATCTAGGCTAATACCTGGTAGAATAAAGTGGCTTGCTCAGGCTAGACTGGATGTAATTGAAGTGTTCGCTTAAATGATCAAACATCAGAAATGATGCTACATGATGCCACAACTCCCGTTATTTTTATTCACTGAAATCAAGGAAGGTGTATGAATGGAAGGTGTTCAAGTCTCATATGTGCTGTGCACAATAGCCTGGGGATGAGGTTAGTTGCTATTAGATGGCATGGGTCTTTAACTCCTAATACCCTTGAATAGTTTTTCTGGTTGGCTAAGCCCACTTTTCCATCTGTTTGACTAGAAATCAAAGCCTTTGCTTAGCTTTTATTTCAACTTGATATGCTCCTTCGAATTTCACGTTTATGTTCATGGGACGTTTTACATGGAAACAGCCTACAGTAAATTATAATTTTCACATTTATGTAATTTAGCAGACATTTTATCTGTAGCCACTTATAGTAGAGTTCTCCTTCTCATTCACCACCCCATCCCCCACAGTAAGTAGAAGCACAATCCCTGGCATAATAACTGTAATACTCTAGCAACTGAGGCACACAGGACCTAATAAAATATTTTATTATACTTTAAAATGTATTACAATGCGTTTTGGTTGAAAGCAATACATTTCAAGATGTTTCTGAGTTTATGTTGTAAGGCATCGGCTGGCTAAATATGTCATTATCATGTTCGAGTGCCTGGTTACAGCACTGAGCCATGGTATATTGTCAACATACCAGAGAACCCTAGATGCCCTTTTTTTGTTATTAACCAGTTACCAATGCTATTCGGCAAGTTATGTGGTTTTCAGCCAACCAACATTCAGGATTTCAACTTCCCTGTTCATAATGGTCAGTTAGTGCTTAATGATTATGATCGGCCAAAATATGTTTAATCACTTCACTTCTATAGCTTTTGATTATATAAATGAAACATAAAGTTATGGATATTCTCTCTCAGTTTATGTATAAGATTTTACTGATGAATGACATTCTTTCATGGCCCTTTTTGCTCATCTTTACCATGGGTGGCAATTATTCTGGAGGGCAATGTAATATCAATATGCTTCTAAGTTTGCATACCTTTCCATATGAAGGGCAGTCGGAACTAGGAAACTCTAAATGGAAGGTATGTTGTAGTCGGAACTCGGAAAGTCTATATGGAAGGTATGTTGTAGTCGGAACTAGGAAAGTCTATATGGAAGTTATGTTGTAGTCGGAACTAGGAAAGTCTATTTTCCTAGAAGGAGTATTCTCCTTCTGATATCTAGTTTGTTAATGGAGCCCTAGTATCCTCTGAATGTGAAGAGATGAGATAGACTAGCCCATGGACTTGCCCATGGACAACAAATATTGGTATACAGATGTCTCAGTGCACATGCACAGAAAAAGACACAGACGGTACAGAGTACTACTAATTTCACCAAAGTGATTATGGTGGCGCTTGTTTATATAGAAAGCATTCAACTGTGTTATAGAGACCCCTGCTGGACAACTTTTAATGCACTTTAAAAGTTTGCCTAACAAAATAAACAATACCTTATCTAGTGTTAAACTCTGTCCTTGGATCATGTGAATGTGTGTCAATTAAATATGTTTGCGTGAATATGTCGGCCCAATTTTAGAACACTTAACAAAAGCCAGTGAGTAGATTGGCAATTATGATTCTGATTTAATTAGCAGAGACTGTTGTGAGTGGCTGTAAGCTAGCTGCTTCTACATGCCGCTCAACTCGTTATGAATGAATTAATGTAAAGGGACATTCAGGAAGTCCTCTTGGCCCGAGCTGATGCATTATGAATTATGTTATTATTTAGTGCAAGAAGAAATACAATGCTGCTGGTGCTTTATGTCAGAGATAGAAACTTAGACTCAGGTATTCATTTACTGAATGCTCCAAATGTGTGTATATACATACTGTGTGTGTATATACAGCTCCGGAAAAAATTTAGACCGCTGCACATTTTTCTTTCCTTTCCAAAAAAGTCGAAAAGGAAGGTTTTGAGTGAGGAACAGATGGGTTAAAATTAAGAGACCACTGCAAATTTCTGTTCCTCACTCAAAACTTTCGTTTTCAACTTTTTTGGAAAGGTAAGAAAAACATTGCAGTGGTTTCTTAATTTTTTCCGGAGCTGTATATGTGTTTATACACAGTGTGTATATACCTTCCTCTGGCAACTACCAAACTTTCTTTTTTACCAACTCACCAGCACTTTTATGAATATGAATCTGATCCCAAACAGAGATGTTTTAATCTGAGCAGCAACATCAATTTGGTACTTTAACCATGGATCACATATGTGAAATTGTCATGGGAGAAGTAAGCAATAACGTGAATGGAGTTCTAAAGATGGTTCCCGTCTCTTCTCCTCTGATTCGTAAATCATGTGTATTCTTAGTTGATTTGTAAATCAAGTTTAAAATCTGAATAATTACCAAATGAATTCAACTGGGCTCGATGAACATTCTATTGCCTTTAAATGATTTACAAGCACACTAAATGCTCCACTATGAAATGTCCCCCCTTCTTTATTACATCATACAGTCTAGCTAAAAATTCACCAATAATTTCTAGTTGAACGCTCTTAATGAAGGGGGATTTGAGAGAGACACGATTTCCTCACTTCTCTTTTCATCAGATGAACAGAAAGAATGTGTGGTAGTCATTTTAGAGCTCTCACCTAGCTGCCTTTGAAACCTGTGAGCGTGCCGTCCCGCCTTGCTAGCTTTTCATCTTTCACCCGTGACAGAAATTACATGACTCAATGGACTCGTGGAGGAACTGATGGACTGCTGGTTCTAAAATGTTAATAAAATACAGTGTTTTATATAGCAGGGTTTCATATTTCATTGGTAAATACAGCTTTAACCTTGTCTCATGGCCCCCTCTGCTATAGAGGTGGGACAGCTATATTGACTCCTGTTACATTTCTCACATGCAAGAAAAGAAAACATTTTTGAAACTGATATTAAAACACATACACAACGCACATATCTACTGTTTTTGTTACTGGTGACGTGATTGATATAAGGGGTATCAGAGAGAAAAGAACACATAGTTAATGATTTTCATTGGTGCATTTGACCTTAAAGCTCCTTCCTGTCCTCCAAGAAACCAATGCTAGAGGCTGTCATTACCATTTTGCCGACATAGGAAGCCCGAAAACTACATTTTCCTGTTACCCGATTTATTAGGATGAAGGTAAGTGGTTTGTGTGTGTGGGTGTGTGTGTACGTCCATGTGCACATTTTTGGTACTCATGGACCAAACTATGCGGCATCCTTAAAAACCAGAAGCATCACATTTTCAGGGAAACAGTATCTTCATCAAATCATTCTTCCTTTTCATCTGAAAATAGTTTCTGCTTTACGCAAGTACAAATACACAAGTACAAATTTGACTTGACCGTTGCATGGAGCTGCTTTTATTGAAATGAAATTCCAAGACAGCTAACAGTGACAATGAGTACTGACATTTTGGTGAATATACCCATTATATATATATATATATATATATATATATACTGTATATAACATATTTTTATATACATTCTCTATAGGGAGCATTGGCATCTACACAGTTTTAATTTTGTTTCCTGAGTCTCAATGACAAATTAGAACTTGGTATTTGTATTGGGCTTTTCAGTGAACACTGACCTTTTAGAATGATGAATGATCTTGACAACTGTAACAAGACATTGAAGATGCATGGAAATGCTCACTGGAAGCATAGACATTTGCTAAATGAAATTGTCTTATGGGAGAGTTAGTTTTTAATGATTATATTATTTTTGTGTCAAATTCCAGAATACCTTGCAGAAAGTTCTTAGTCTAACAAAATAAATTACACTCAGTAATACATGCATATCCTGTAGCTTTCATTTGGTGTTATTGCTGTCTAATTCTGTATTTGTCTTAATCATGTACAATATTTCTTCTGACAGCCTTTTACTCCAGAAGCAAGTATTACTTACATGGTTGCCATTAACTAATACATAAGATTCGAAATACAGTAGACCTTCAAATACGTGTCTGATTGATTGCATTGCCATCACCAGATGTTCCAACATTTCCTAACTGTGACTCTACTGCCCTCTAGTGAAATATAAGAACAATCACCATTACATATTAAAACATACAGGTTTCTACCTACTGAAAGCCTTCACATTTCTTGAAGGCTTATGACAATGCCCCATAAAAATTAACACTGCATGTTGCTTTGTCCTGTCCAGTTGCAAGGTGTGTTTTGTATTATAGTGAACTTAATTTATTGGAATGCAAAATATTCTTGTATAATGAAAAAGAATAACAACATATCATACATACATATAATAATAAATACTTAACGTATGTTTAAATTTAGTTTTTAAAGTACAATAATATAGTAAAATGTGTTCAGCCAAGAATATACAACTGTACAACAATTAAGAATTATAATAAATAAGGAAATTAATATAATTTGTTTTCATCCTGATGAGTAGATCATATTTCTTTAATTCTCACTGCCTAAACACATTCTTTTCATGACTGATCACTCAAGATAACTTCTGATTAACTTGGTTAGCTGAAATAACATAGCCAATATGTTAACCCTTTGTTAGGAATAAGGTGGGGGGGTATTACTAACATTGCTTTATGTGTATTCACATGTGTATTCACAAAGGCAGCAGAGAAGCCAGGACCGTGCACGGCTGTGGGTGTCCAGTTTACACCTGTGTATCTTTGAATACAGCAATAAAGAAAAATGTTGAAACAACTGCTCAATTGTCATGCTAAAGGTCCACTAACCACCTGTAAGTCTCTAGCCCCTTCCGTAAGGACTTGCTTTGACTATGCAACATTTTCCGAAACGTATAGAGCAAGACACGAGATTCTACATTACTTATTGGTGTAAACTTGCAGATATAAACAGCTTAAGATGCCACTTTCGGAGGCATCGTGCATCCCATTTTTGATAGAGCCCCCCAGGAGGAGTGTGAAGACAATTGTGTCAGAAATGTATCAAGTTTCTGTGCAGTGCACACGCATATAGCTAGAGTTTCCTGCGATTGACAGCCACAATCCTGCGTGGTAGGCCTACGTCTCAAACATGCCGGTGGAAATTCAAACACTATGAAATTATTATGCAAACTAAGATAAGTTTATGCAGTCTTTTTTATTCTCTCTCTTGTAAAGCAAACAAGCTTTTAGACACTCGTGGAGATCTGAGAATACTGGAAAGGTATATGCAATACTTCCAAATTTCCACCAAGCTAATCAGAATATTATCCTGACCTTTTACAAGAGAGATAACAGACAGAGTGGTTTAATTCCATGGCACCAAGAAAAAAGCCAAACCGAAGAAGTGACAGACATCTACTCAGATACCACAACTTAAATCATGTTCTAATGTCAACATGAGATTTTGGTTGCCCATTTGGTCAGGCACTCCCTCAAACCCCAAAAGATACAAAGACTGTTCTGGGAATTTTACTTCAGATCAGGAAAGAAAGTGATGGGCCATCTTCAAATGATCAGACTGTTAAACTCCAAAGTGCACACTTGGTTATATTGACCACAAGTTATCTTTGATGACCTCAATGAAGAAAAGCAACAGAAATGTAAGCTTTCACACAGCTTAAGCTTCACACTATCTACCAGAGAAAATACTGCCTAACACAAACTAATAAGTTATAAGGACAAGGGAATAGCCGCAATATGCTATTTTAACTGAACTACTACAAAGAGACCTGGGGCCGTATTCACAAAACATTTTATCTTACCACTAGGAGGACTCTTAAACAGCACAAAAAGTTCCCAGCTAAGAGTTTCCTCTTAAAACCTATTGACAAAGCTGCTGAGACCAACTTTTACTAAGGAACGTGGAGAAGTCTTAAGCTAAGAGAAATGGCGGGTTTGACTCTGTTGCTATGGATGAAGTCGTGTTCCATGAACAAGCCTACTTACTATGCCCACAGTGATTGGCTGTTAGGGGTTGAGTCTGTCAGTGAATTCATCATAGCAATACTGTAGAATGATGTGTCATGTTGACATATTGAAATAAAGATAGTAAAATAAAAATGTAGGGTGTCATTGATTAAACATGAAACCAAGAATGACATACTGACTAGTCAAGATATGTTCAGCTAATTGTCAGCCTCTTACATGTCTGGTAGCTCGTAAAGAAATGCACGTTCACCTTTTGATGGTGCAATAATTAGTCCCATCTATAGCACCAACTACACCGGGTGGTTCAGCTATGGCCATGAAGTCATCTTTGTTTCTTTGTAGTTAGTGAATGAGGAAACCGAACAACTTTTCGGACAATATGGGGTCTGGAGAGGGCATTTATTGTTTGAAGTAATATTAAAATGACAGATGACTGAGATAGGCCTACTTAGTTCATCTGCGCTGCATAGCTAAATTTTTCCTGTGGCCAAGAAGCGTAGAGTTGTCACAATCAATCAATCAATCAAATGTATTTATAAAGCCCTTCTTACATCAGCAGTTGTCACAAAGTGCTTTTACAAAACACCCAGCCTGAAACAATCTTGATCCTCCTTGTTATTGGGTTGTTTCTGTTTGTTGGTGAAGTGACTGCGTCAATGACTAGCTCTACTATGATCATAACACCCTTGCGATTAAGCCTATACCTTTTTAAAAGCTCAGTGTCATTAACTGTTTCTAAAATGTTGACCGGATTACCAGGCGGATTGCCGGCAGCAGCCTTTAGGATTGTTTGTGATTTGGTCTTAGTGACTTAGGATTCCTCTTGACTACTCCTAATATTTCCCAGATTTAGGAGCTGGTTTTAGAGCTAAAACACTTTGTAAAATACTCTTAGGCCAAAAATGTAGGAGTCCTAAACTTAAGACTGACATGCCCATTTTTTTTAAGAGTTACTCCTGAATCAGCAAGTTAGGAGCTACTTTTAACCTAAAGATGTTTTGTGAATACGGCCCCTGAATTGTATCCTGTCCCATTTGGGAAATTTCAAACACACCGACGAACATTCAAGAGTTAATTGAGTATGTTTTGTACAATCGTGGAGGTGCCCCCATTGTTAATTTGTAAAGAAAAAATCTACACATTCTGAAATTCAAAATGAATAATACTCATAGTAAATAAAATATCAATCATCACAACATCAACCAGTAATTCAGTAAGTCTTGCACAGTATAAAAACATGAATAGCTGTCAAAAATTGCTTCCTCTGTCCTTGGGAAAATCTCATTTTAATCTATATAATTTTTTGCATTTCCTCCCCTTGTCACTCTTCCATCGTACCAAAGTATCCACCCCCTTTGTATGTCCTATTCTGAATGAGCTGTGATGCAACCAACTGTCTTTAGAAATCACATAATTAGTTGAATGGTATCCACCTGTGTGCAATTATAGTGTTAAAAACACCTGTCTCTGAGGGTCCCGCAGTGGTTTAGCACAGTTCCTAACAAAAACGACATCATGGCAGCATATGTTGCTCCTTAACCTGTATATATTGTTCAGCATTAATGGTGCCCTTCACAGATGTGCAAGTCACCCATGCCATGTGCACTAATGCACCCCCATACCATCACAGATCCTGGCTTTTGAACTGTGAGCTGATAAGAAGCCGGATGGTCCCACTCCTCTTTAGTCCAGAGGACGCAGCGTCCATGATTACCAAAAATAATTTCAAATTTAGATTTGTCAGACCACAGGACAGTTTTCCACTTCGCATCAGTCCATCTTAAATGAGCTCGGGCCCAGAGAAGGTGGTAGCATTTCTGGATTTTGTTTATATATGGCTTCTTCTTTGCATGGTAGAGTTTTAACTTGCATTTGTGGATGCAGCGACATACTGTGTTCACAGACAGTGGTTTTCTGAAGAGTTTCTGAGACCATGCAGATTTCCCCTACAGAATTGTGTCTGTTTTAAATGCATTGCCCAGGGGTGAAAATCTGATATCAACTTTGGAGGGGATAATTACATAACATTTTCTCAAGAACAATTCTTGAGGGGGACACCAAATTAGTTATGTAACACTTTTAGGTTGCGCCATCAGTTTGCTCACTACTGTAGCTCAGCAAATTCAGCTATTGTGTGTGAACCCTAACAAACACATAAAACAAACTTACTGGATTAACCTCACGTTAGCTACGTGCCTTTCAGACGAACACTGCCACCTTGCCAGTTAAGGAACACTACATAAATTGCATCGCAAGCTTCTCTCATTGACTCAAATTCAAACAGCTGCAAATACTGATTGATGTTACTGCAGCTTGCTAACAAACATGAGCTAACCGCCAGCTAACATTTAAAGTGTGACCTGTAATTCAATGTAGCGAAAATGAAGGCTGATGACGGCTTAGAATCTGTTTTATTGTATTGAGTGGTAGAAGTAAAGAAATGCCTAACATATCCTTTGTTTGAACTACTTACTGAAAGTCAGCCACCAACAACATACTGTCAGATTCCCACACATGCACTGTACCTGCACCAGGGCTGCTGAGGGCTAGGGGGCTAGTGGATCAAACCATTGTGAGGGAAAGGGCGGGGAGATTGCAAACTTTTGAAACTTAAAAACACGCTATTAAGTGTCAATATTCAGCACAAGTGCTTTCATCGCGTCTTATTACTATTATTGAAATTACATAGTTATGTTTGCAGTGATATATTGGGGGGGACAAATAAATCGTGTCTCCCCCGGGATATCCGCCTATGCCATTGCCGTCTGAGGGCCTGAAGATCACAGCCATCCAATATTGGTTTTCGGCCTTGTCCCTTGAGTACAGAGATGTCTCTGGATTCTCTGAATCTTTTAATGACATTATGTACAGTGGATATAAAAAGGCTACACACCCCTGTTACAATGCCAGGTTCTGTAAAAGAATGAGAGAAAGATAAATCATGTCAGAACTTTTTCCACCTTTAATGTGATCTATAACGTGAACAATTCAATTGAAAAACAAACTGAAATCTCTGAGGGGGAAAAATAAAAAACTCACAATAACCTGGTTGGTTGTGTAATTGGTTGAGAACTAAGTGACGTAACAACAGTAAATGGAAACTAAAATCACCAACCAATTGAGGGCTGGATTCAAAGGACTGGTGTCTGCTCCTTTGTGTGATGAGGAATGGGGGAGCACTGCCAGAGCCCTATAAAATGACCTCCAGATGGCTACTGATGTGCATGTTTCTGACAAGACAGTCAGAAACACACTCCATGAAGGTGGCATGAAGGCTCGACGTCCTCTAGTGGGACCTGTGCTCACCGCCCAGCACCATGCAGCTCGATTGGCATTCGTCAGAGAACACCAGAATTGGCAGGTCTGCCATTGGAGCCCCATTCTCTTCACACATGAGAGCAGGTTCACACTGAGCACGTGACAGACGTGAAAGAGTCTGGAGACGCCATAGTGAACGTTATGCTGCCTGTGGGTCAATGATGATCTGGGGTGGCATATCCTCAGAGGGTCGGAAAGACCTCCACGTGCTAGCCAACGATCACCCTGATTGCTGTTATGTACCGGGATGAATTCTTCAGACCCATGGTCAGATCTTACGCTGGTGCAGTGGACCCTGGGTTCCTCCTGGTGCAGGACAATACCCGGCCTCATGTAGCCAGAGTGTGTAGGCAGTTCATGGATGATGAAGGCATTGATGCCATTGACTGGCCCTCATGTTCCCCAGACCTGAATCCAATTGAGAACCTCTGGGACGTTATGTATCGGTACATGCGACACCACTAAGTATCTGATCTAGGTCTGGGAGTAGATCCCCCAGGACGCCATCCGCCATCTTATCAGGAGCATGCCCAGATGTTGTCGGGAATGCATACAGACACGTGGGGGCCGTACACACTAATGAGTCACATTATGAGTTGCCGTGATGAAATTCATGCAAGTTGGAACAGCCTGTGATTTCAGTTGTTTACTTTTTTTTTTGGTGTGAGTTTGAATCCAGCCCTGAATCGGTTGGTGATTTGGGTTTCCACTGATCGTTGTTACGTCATTTTGTTCTCAACGAATTACACAATGTACAGTAGATTTTGATCTTTAATATATTTTGTTCTCTGAGATCCGATTTTTGATTTAGGTGATCCCTTAATTTTTTTAGAGCAGTTGTTGCACCCAAGAATGAACTCTGACTCCGGGTACAAATATTTTAATATGGGGCATTTATTCTGAAAGAATAAACAAATCAATGTGTCAGCTGCTGTTGAATGTTCCCCACTCGCTCTACAAAAATCCCACAAGCAAATAATCTTTAGTACTGACAAGTAGTACTTATGCTGTAATCAACACTGATTAACGAAATAAACAGACTATTTAGAAAATCCATATGTTTGAGCACCTTTAGTTATGACGTGATACCCCTGGCATTGCTAACCCGTTTACCCTAGCACATGGACTTTCCACAACCACCATCCGCAAACATCTCTTACACATTTGTATCACATCGCCATTAACATATTTATCCTGAACTCTAACATGTTCCCTGGGCATGAATATTATTCTATTTCCTTGGATGACATGCAAATATGTCATTAATAACGTACAGCTGTATTGGTTCGTGAACAGGCTAATGTCTACAGCAGTTTAGCCAGCTATCATCATCTGAACTAAAGTCAACAAAATACCCCGAATTACCACGCTCAGTCATCAAAAATAGTTTGTATTGAACAGGTTGTCATTTATATCACCATGTATCTACTCAATTGCTCACCTGAAAGAATAAAACAAATCAATGTGTGAGCTGCTGTCGAATGTTCCCCACTCGCTCTACAAAAATCCTACAAGCAACTGAAGAGCATTCCAGAGCGAGCCCATCAACACGCTACCTGCGCCTTGCTTGACAATGCGCCACACTGAAACAGTGCAAAAAAAAATCTATAACTGGTATCTGTTTCTTCACATACTGCGGGAACAAAATAAAACACCAATACCACACAAATTCCATAGATCTCACACAGTGTATATTTAGTATATTTGCACACTCTTTGCCTTCTCTCAACCAGCATGAGGTAGAAGAAGAAAGGAATTTACACAAATTAACAAGTCAGTCGTGTTGGATGAGAGACAATGCCAATAGTGTGTAAAGCTGTCATCAAGTCAGTGTGGCTACTTTGAAGAATCTAAAGTACAGTTGTGCTCATAAGTTTGCATACCCTGGCAGAAATTGTGAAATTTTGGCATTGATTTTGAAAATATGACTGATCTTTTATTTAAGGATAGTTTTCATATCAAGCCATTTATTATCACATAGTTGTTTGGCTCCTTTTTAAATCATAATGATAACAGAAATTACCCAAATGGCCCTGATCAAAAGTTTACATACCCTTGAATGTTTGGCCTTGTTACAGACACACAAGGTGACACACACAGGTGAAAATGGCAATTAAAGCTGAATTTCCCACACCTGTGGCTTTTTAAATTGCAATTAGTGTCTGTGTATAAATAGTCAATGAGTTTGTTAGCTCCAACGTGGATGCACTGAGCAGGCTAGATACTGAGCCATGGGGAGCAGAAAAGAACTGTCAAAAGATGTGCGTAACAAGGTAATGGAACTTTATAAAGATGGAAAATTATATAAAAAGTTATCCAAAGCCTTGCAAATGCCAGTCATTACTGTTCAATCACTTACTAAGAAGTGGAAAATTTGGGGATCTCTTGATATCAAGCCAAGGTCAGGTAGACCAAAAAAATTTCAGCCAAAACTGCCAGAAGAATTGTTCAAGATACAAAGATAAACCCACAGGTAACCTCAGGAGAAATACAGGCTGCTCTGGAAAAAGACGGTGTTGTTGTTTCAAGGAGCTGCATGGTCGAGTTGCCCGAAAGAAGACTTTACTGTGCCAATGCCACAAAAAAGCCTGGTTACAATATGCCCGACCACACCTTGACACGCCTCACAGCTTCTGGCACACTGTAATTTGGAGTGACGAGACCAAAATAGAGCTTTATGGTCACAACCATAAGCACTATGTTTGGAGAGGGGTCAACAAGGTCTATATTGAACAGAATACCATCCCCACTGTGAAGCATGGTGGTGGCTCACTGATGTTTTGGGGGTGTGTGAGCTCTAAAGGCACATGGAATCTTGTGATTGATGGCAAGATGAATGCAGCATGTTATCAGAAAATACTGGCAGACAATTTGCATTCTTCTGAACAAAAGCTGAGCATTGGACGCTGTTGGACTTTCCAGCACGACAATGACCCTAAGCACAAGGCCAAGTTGACCCTCCAGTGGTTACAGCAAAAAAAGGTGAAGGTTCTGGAGTGGCCATCACAGGCTCCTGACCTTAATATCATCGAGCCACTTTGGGGAGATCTCAAACATACAGTTCATGCAAGATGACCAAAGACTGCATGACCTGGAGGCATTTTGCCAAGACGAATGGGCAGCTATACCACCTGCAAGAATTTGGGGCCTAACTAAGGGTATGCAGACTTTTGAACAGGGGTCAGTTCATTTTTTTCTTTGTTGCCATGTTTTGTTTTATGATTCTGCCATTCTGTTATGACTTACAGTTGAATGTGAACCCCATAAGAAATAAAAGACGTGTTTTGCCTGCTCACTCATGTTTACTTTACAAATGGTACATATATTACCAATACTCCAAGGCTATGCAAATTTTTGAGCACAAGTGTATGTGTGCCCACGTGTTTGTGTTCGTGGCGTGCGGACACCACGTGTGGTGGGGATCCGTAAATTCACATTTTTCCCACCTACCCAGATACCACTATACCACTGGATGTTATGTATGGTTACCTTGAACTGATAAAGATCTGCTTTATCCCGATTAATAACAATCCCAATAACAACTCTGGTTTCTAGCTTAAAACGGCTGATCGGATATTCTTCCATTACATAAATATTGTTCTTGTGCATTTAAAAAGCCATTACATTAAAATAATACCAAATAAGGTTTTTAATAATTAACTAATACTATAATAACATGTAAATCTCTAAATGTATATGGTTGCCAGCTTCATTGACAATACATTGCAGAGGATGTTTAGTGGCATTTAGAATTGCCATTTGTACTGCATTTGCCTTCGTTGCACATCTATACATTGCACATCTGTATGTCACATCTGTAACATACATTATACTTAATACAAGTAAATTTTCTGCCCTCTTCTATTTGCACTTCTTGTTAGATGCTAACTGCATTTCGTTGTACTGTACTTGTACTTGCTCAGTGACAGAGTTGAATCTAGTCTAAAAACAAAAAATATTGAGATATGCGCTCCACCAGTTAAATAAAACAAGTAGTCAGGAACACTTCGGTGACTGGCAAGAGATTTTTCATGTCACTTATCTGAGGATCAGGGGTGAAAATAGATTTCATTTCTTACCGGTACTGACCTGAGGGTGCATGCACTTCCCTGCGCATTTTATCTGCCTTATTAGCTAAGGATAGGCCTATTTGATGTGTCTGTTCTTTATAATAAATGTATAATTCACTATAACAGCTCCCCGTTATGTTGTGCGCATCATGTATTGTGCAGATCATGCAGATCGACAATGTTATTTTGGCCTGCGAAAATGATATTATATTTGTCTTCTCTTGTCATTTTCAGTAGGAAATCGTTAACAATTAGCCTACAACATAAACAAAATTATAATTAAAAAATCAAAAGAGATGTGTGTATAATGTATATCCTATTCATATTTTCTACAATTTGCAGTTTGTTAACACGTTTTTTCTGCATAATATCGTAGCTGCATGTCTTCTAGGATATCATTGGTTTGTTTCAGCTCAACATTGTTTCAACTGCTTATTTTCCATGGTAATGGAATAGACAGGTATTTGCATATAGCGGGAAGTGGAGACGTGATCAGAAGCTTTTTTGGTTAGACTAGTACTGTTGTAAAGGAATTGGAAATCTAGTCTATTCTTTATATCATTACAATACAATCCCAACTCATAACGACATTTAAGAGTTTAATTTAGATTTTTATTGTAATTGACAATATTCTTCTATTTACTCTAGCAGAGCCTTCATTGACTATACATTGCAAAGGATGTTTAGTGGCACAGTACAACGTGAGATGAGATGTGCGCTCCACTTGTAAAATAAAACAAGCAGTCAGGGAAACTTCAGCGAAGTCACTCGTGAGGATTATCCCGATTTACGATTATCCCGATTACGGAATTTCTCCACGATTTCTTAATCGTGAGTATTTTCCATCGTGATTAATACTAAAATCGTCTATCGTCCCATCCCTAGTCCAGAGTTAATAGTTTAGCTAGTCTTTTTGCAATGTTTCTAGCCCTGGCATCATTAAATAATTTAACTCAATTTGCCATGTATGAAAAAGATTTTCCAAGGATTTCTGGGGAAATCTTCAACTCTACTTGGAGGCCTAATCTGGGCTATAAACTCAGTGTTAGTCCTCAAAGCAAAGCCTTGTGGCTTTAAATTTGGAGAACTGATACCATGTGCTTATGAATTTAACTAATAAATGCAATCAAGGTTGGTAACACTACAATACAATAGAAAAAGCAAGGCACATTGGGACATGAAAAGTTAGGTGCAAGGCCTTTCCCACAATGTTTCTGTAGCTCCATTCAAACTAAAAACAGAGTGCTGGGCTGGAAAGGGAGCTTACCTCCTGACTGACACATTCTGTGTCTTTGTCTGATCCAGAGATGGGATCTCTTCATTCAAGGTCAAGTCTCTGTTTTTAGAGTCTTTATTATTGTGAAAATGTATAGTCTTCATTTTGATGTCTTTATTAACCCTTTTGACACCAATAGAATTCTAGAATGTTGCTGTAGATTACTGAGAATTCTCAAAATAAACAATATTTTTTTCACACATTTCAAACAAACAGATATAGCACAACAACTAAGAACAAATACAATTTAAAAAAAAAAGTTAACTTAGTTTTAAAGAGCACATCTTTAATCTGACACCACATCCATGTAACTTCAAAAAATATAATTTGTTTTCTCTCATTTTGTAGACAATAATAAAAAATACATTTCTGACTCTTCCTACTCCTCTGCCTCTGTGAGCGCAGCACCCTTTTTCCACTATGCAGTTTCTCTAATAGCCTGAGAGACTAACCAGATAGTAAACTAACTTCAGCAAGCAGTTATGGTTGCTTCTATATGACGGATCGGTAGAAACTAGGGGTGTGACATAGGCATCGCTAGGATCACAATACATTTGGGGCTTAGCCCACCCCCCCACCCCGCCCGGGACAGAAAGTACAGGGTTTTGAATGTACGGAAAATGCGGAAAATCCTACACGTCTACAACGTCATAATGCGCGATCAGAATTATAGATGAATATATCAGGCGCTATTGTTTTATTATATTTTTTTTTGGTCAATTTGAGATCCGTGGCTATTCATAAAAGATCTGGGGCTATAGCTCCGGACGCCCAGGCCTAACGACGCCACTGGTGTGCGATAAAAGCGGCTTATGTACTTTCTGGTAGGGGAGAGCAGTGTGTCATGATTTATGAGATGAATGCATCATCAATAGGCTAAATCCAAATATATTTTCATTACCACTAAATGATTTGCAATGGTTGTAAGGTGAATGGTAGAATTTCTACCTGCCACCTGTAAAAAAAGTGGTACATAAATGAATGAAGACATTTTTTTTGCTTTCCACTGTGAATGAAGACATTTTTTTTGCTTTCCACTTTTTTTGCTTTCCACTAATTAATCACATGCATGTTAAAACACATTACTGTTTTTAAAGGCAAAGTACAAACATATATTTTTATTATTGTAATTTGAATGTGCATATTTCAGGTTTGAGGTATATTTTTTTCACTTCCATTAAAATAAGTAATTTAGATAAGTTTCAATGGGCTGAATATATTATTTGAATATCAAATGCTAAAGTAACAGCTAATGATGACCAATTGCAGTTAGTAATTAATGTATGTAACATTAGCCAGAATTGAATCCTTCTTTTCCTCACTCAAAGCTTTTCTTTTCAACTCTTTTGTCATGCTGAATAGTTATTTTTTTATTTAAATTACCTTTGAGGTACTACTTGCACTGTTTTTGCCATCCAGCTGGTCCTTTTGCAAAAGGATAGTGATGACCACATCAGTGGGTTTTATACTTTTACTCGTAAAATTAGATTTGGTTCAGATAATCACCTAATCAGTACCTCATTAAATAAAATGAGGTGTGCCTGTGTTGGAATTTAATAGACACTGGAATGGAATGGCTGCCATACATGTAGAGATGCTGATTTAAGAAAAATTAGGAGTGGTCTCTTAATTTTTTCCAGAGCTGTGAATAGGAGGCAGCTGAGCAAAGGCACCTGATTCAGAGGGCCAGAATGAGACAACGGAGGATGGCAAGGCTACATCATATGTTGGCACTTGTCTTTCTCAACGTAAGTGATGGAATAGTAACCAAACCATTTTACTTGAGTTGAAAACCTTAATGGAAACCCAAACCATCTCATGAAGTAAATACCTTACTGGAGTTTCCTAATGGCAACTGCTTGTTTCCAATTCCACAGGCTGAATCAGAACAGTTTTAAAAGGTCCAAATCATCTTGGACCACAAATTACATGGCATAGCAATGACAATCAACCAGTTAAGGGGTTTAGAATGATCAGTTATGAACATTTATAAACAACACAACGTGGAATAATGGTCTAAAACCCCTTATTGAACAAAATCAAACAGAATTATTTTCAGAAGATGGTGGATATCCATGCCTGCAGCATCCTGTGGCTGTCATCACCCCGTTTTGACAGCCTGTACCTGGTATGGATATTTACTGGACCTAAATCCAAGGTTGCAAACACACACAAAAACACATTGGGCTCCAAAAGTCTGAGTTCACTACTTTGTTTTCAACACTGATCAAAGACTTAGACGTATATATGATGAAAATAGATCTTGGTAGTGGACTTAAATGACACAGTAAATGACAAAACTACCAAATAATGTAACTGTATACCATTTCTACACCATTACAGTATGTATACCACCAGGATGTGTTGAGGCCCGGTTCAACGACCACCACACCAAGGCAAGATCCGTAATCGAGCGCATATTTGGCATGCTGAAAACCCGCTGGAGATTCATCTTTCTGAGGGCTTTGGAATTGCGTCCTCTGTTTGTGCCCAAAGTGGTTGCTCCACAACCTTTGTCTCTCTATGGACGACATCTTGGAGGTGGAGGACCATCCTCAGCATGAGGAAGAGGGTGACAATCCAAAGGATTGCACAGATGAGGAGGAGCTGTCTGGCAACAACCTTCAGGCTAGACTGGAAGTCACATCAGGACAGTGTAAATTCACATGGCAACTATTCAGGGAAACTGATGAATATTAAACAACTGCATCTGTAATTTGCTATTTTTTTTATTTGTAAAAACTATTGAGTAAAAACTAGTGAAAGAGAAACTAGAGAAAACTAGTGTTCTACATAAAATGCCATTTGGCTGGAAGCAGCAGGTGCCTATTTCCCACCTGCTACCACAATGTACATCATACCTGAACTATCATGGCTAGGATGACTTTTTTGTATTTAAGTGAACCTACAATATTTGCCAAAATTATAATCTCTACTCAGAATTCCTCTTCCTAGTGAATAGAGTCTTATTCGCCCCCCTCCACTCTATGAGGGCTGTAATCTCCTCAGCAGTCCCTGAATAAAATATGAATGTGAATATGACTGGTAGAAGGTTGTATGGAGACTACAGCCATATTCATATGATCGATATGACATTTTTATAAGTAAAAATCAACTACAAAGCTAAAAAAGCTGTCTCTCTACCAGTAATAACTTAGCTAACGTTAACCAGCGTCTCCACTGCACTGAACTGAATAACGCTAGCTAGCGAATCGAAAAGTCGGAGCAAATTTACAAATTAGCCGTTTCGTAAATAAAATAAGCTAATATTCAGTGACTAGAATGCCCATTTTTTGACACTTTTTTTCAGATGCTGATTTGCAGGTACCACTTACCTGAAATAATAAATGTAAAAACTTAGAGTTGTGAAGTTTGTCCGGCTCTCCTGGCATCTTGAAATGACTTCTGGAATATCAGATGCGTTCTCGCTGGCCAAGTCACCAGCCCATGCATCCTCGATAAAAGAGGCGGATCAAGAACACATCCAGGCATTTTAGGCGTTCTTGGTGACTTGTGTTCTTTGGATTGGAACAGTACTTGGGCCATAAAAGATGACGTCAAACGGGTTCACGAGAACACAAGAACAGACAAAAGTGCAGATTGATAAACAGCATAGGCTGTTTATCAATTCCAAGTACGCTAAGAACGTACTTGTGTCCTTGAGAAGAACGTTCTTGCCAAGCGTCCTTGCGAGAATGGTCTTGAAAGATCGCGAGGGCAGAGAACGCGCCTATCTGGATTGAGATGCATGTGTACTTGGCTATTGCGCAATACCCCTCCACTCTATGAGGGCTGTAACCTCCTCAGTAGTCCCTGAATAAAATATTAATGTGAAGATGAACAGCAGAAGGTTGTATGGAGACTATAGCCATAATCAAATGATATATGACATTTGTATATGACATTTTTTTGAAAGTGAAAATCAACTGCTATTCTAAAAAAGCTGTCCCTCTCTACCGGTACTGTAATTACTTAACTTAGCTAATGTTAACTAGCCTCTCCACTGCACTGAATAACATTAGCTAGCTGATCGAAAAGTCGGAGCAAATTTATAAATTAGCCGTTTCTTAAATAAAATAAGCAAATATTCTGCGACTACAATGCCCATTTCTCATCAAATTTTTTTCAGATGCTGATTTACAGGTACCGTTTACCTGAAATAAGAAAAGTTAAAACTTACTACAGTTGTGGAGTTTTTCCTGCTCTCCTGACATCTTGACATGACTTCTGGGAGATCAGATGCGTTCTCGCTGAACAAGTCACCAATATGGAGGACTAAATGTGCCATAACATGAAATAAATATTATATATATATATATATATATATATAAATATATATATATATATAAATAATTAAATGCTTAAATATATAAATAAATAAATACACATTGCATTTGCATTGTGTACACTTATGCATCATCCAAGTTGTGCGTGAAGTTGAAGTTGTGCGTCATCCAAATGCAATGGGGCGGGACCTCACCCATTTGATAGAGCTGTCCACATTGGACTGTGCGTTTTATGCTTGGAACACTGTGATTGGGCACTTGAGAAGAAACCAGCAGATGAGGCTGTCAATCATGTAGCACACGAACGAGTTTCAGTGCGCCCTGGTCGCTATAGATACAGAATTGGGTCGCTTTGAGAACTATTTACCAAGAGAATTTATGTTGTTAGCATGTGGCCTGTTTTCAGTTAGGCTACTTTCATTGTGACAAGTGCGTAATCAGGTGGAGGACTGGTTAAGTGGGTGTGTCTTGTTTGTGCCAGGCTGCCAGCACCGATCTATAGCTCAGTAGTAGGCGTAAGCCTTTAGAAGGTATGAAAAATACAGATTTCACCGTAGCAATGTTTTTTAGTTGCGATAGAATAAATAGACGCAAGGTGTTAAACATAGAGACCAGGTCCAGACAGGCTGGACAAAACAGACACAACTCAAGTCATGTTTTCCACTTCCCTGTTATAATCGGATTTAACAATCATAAAACGTTACTCCCAACACCCATTCAAAAACTGAATAGGCCTGAATGTATCAGGCAGACTACGCATAGACATAAGCAATCTGACATGGCTTATCCAGAGCGGCTCTAATGAGATACTGAAATTGCTTTTTCCTTTCTATTATCCGTGAGTTGGGCTACTGGTATGTTGTGTTTGTTTCACCATTTATGCAGGGAACACAAGCATGCAGGGTTGCCAAAATAAGTGTGGCGTGCAACTGAAAGTTTGTTAACATCTATTGCCTTGTTGCTACTGTTGGTCAGTGGTCAATGTTGTCTCAATATCTTTCTCTAATTGTGTAGCCTCCTAGAAACTATACATTTGAATGGACTTAATACTGCAAATGTTTTTTTTTCAAATACCAAAACTAGTCCAATTTAGAACATTAATTTGTTTAGAAAAAGAGCATGATGTGCTTTGTGATTTTGGAAAACTGCTTTGCACTTTTTACTGAGAATTTAATATCAATCAAATGTATCATGGCATAATAATCGAGTAGGATGTAATTGAACAGTATTTAATATATTTTCATACAAGTTTATGGTGCCTACAAATTGTACCTAAAAACGTCTACAAGACCCGTATCTGTTAATCAGCCAATAATTGCCAGATTCTTCTGGGTTAATACAGGTTTTTCAAGGAGCAGAGTGTCAAGTTTCCAGTAACAGTGTTTTCAGTGTGCACGGACTTAATGGAATGGGAATACCTCAATCATACTGTATGTCCCACTCTTAAATTTCATTTGGATTGCGCAGACAAGCAAACAATAATAAAACAATTGCATTATAATTACATTATTAAAAATATAAATAAATATGTACACATTGCATTTGCATTGTGTACACTCATGCATCATCATGCAATAACCCAAACATTTCATTTGGATGGTGTAAACGTATGCGTCGTCCAAATGCAATAGACTTTTCATTTGGATGGTGCGAACTTGTGCCTCGTCCAAATGCAAAAGACATTTCATTTGGATGGTGTAAAATTTTGCATTGTTCAAATGAAATAGACATTTTATTTGGATGGTGCGAACTTGTGCCTCGTCCAAATGCAATAGACATTTCATTTGCATGGTGTGTAGTTGTGCGTCATCCAAATGCAATAGACATTTCATTTGGATGGTGCGAAGTTGTACATCATCCAAATGCAATGGGGCGGAACCTAACCCATTTGATAGAGCTGTCCTCATTGGACTGCAGTGGTTTATGCTTGGAACACTGTGATTGGACACTTGAGTGCAAACTATCCCATGAGGGCTGTTAATCAAGTAGCACACGAACAAGTTCCATTGTTTCCTTGTCTGTTATGGATACACAATTGGGTCGCTTTGAGAACTCATTAACCAGAGAATCTATTTCGTTTGCATGTGGCCTGTTTTCAGTTATTGTCATTGCGGCAACCGCATGATCAAGTGGAGGACCGGAGAAGTGTTTGTGTCTTGGTTGTGCCCTGCTGCGAGCACCTTTCTATAGTTCAATAGTAGGCGTGAGCCTTGACAAGTTGGAGTCATTTGTAAACGTCCATAAAGATAAAGATTTCACCATAGCAATGTTTTTTAGTTGCCGATAAAATACAGGCCCAAGGTGTTAAACATAGGGAGTTGGGCCAGGTTGTGCAGGCTGGACAAAACACACACAACTCAAATCGTGTTCTTCACTTCCCGTTATAACCTGATTTAACATTCATAATAACACATTACTCCCGACACCCCCCCCCCCCCAAAAAAAAATGAAATAGGCCTTAATGTAGCAGGCAGACTATAAGTAGACATTGGCCTACGCAATCTGACATGCTGGATCCAGAGCAGCCGCTGACGAGATAGCCTACTGAAATCGCTTTTTCCCTTCTTATTCTCCGTGAGTTGGGCTATGGGATTACTGCGTTTCAGTCGCCATTTATGCAAGCAAAACAAGCGCGCAGGGTTGCCAAAACAAGTGCGTTGTGCAACTGAAATATCGTTATCATCTATTGACCGGTTGCTACTGTTGGTCAGTGGTCAATGTTGGAGGACAAGGCAAGATGCCTAACTGAACAGGCATGCTTGAACCTACTGTATTATGTTCATATGCACCCCTTCTCTAATTCTGGTGCCTCTTAGAAACTACACATTTGAGTGGGCTTAATACTGCAAATGTTCTCATTCAGCTCCCAAAACTAGCCCAAAATATTAAGCTAATTTGGTTAGAAAGAAAGCAAGATGTGCTTTGTGATTTTGGAAAAATGCCTTGCATGTTTTACGGAGAAAACCTATCAGTCATATTCTTCGTGGCATAATATTGAGTAAGATGAAATTGACCAGTATTTCATATCTTGTCATCCAAGGTTATTGTCCCTGCAAATGTTGTCTAAAACACCATCAATATCTGTATCTATTAACCTGGCAATCTCGCCAATACTACTAGTCAGATATTCCTCTGGGTTTTTACAAGTTTTTCAACTAGTGTAGTTCAAGTTCAAACATCTATGTAGTAAAAATTAATAAATATATAAAGTAAAAAATATAGCAAAAATATAGCAATAATATACAATGTAAAAGAGTAGGATGGGGAACATGAAGAATATCGGTAGAAGTATTGAATATTATAGATACAATATGAGTGTAGTATGCATATGAATGGTATATACAAAGGAATATTCTAATGTACATTGAATGTACATGAAAAGACAATCTGGAATGTTCATGTGTCATCAGTATGATAGATCAGTATTGCTGGTTGTAGAGTAGTGTAGTGCCTAGTGTTTTCAGTGTGCATGGACATAATGGAATGGGAACACCTCAATCTTACTGAAAGTACCACCCCTACATTGCATTAGAATTGCGCAGACAAGCAAACAATAATTCAATTATTAAATGGATAATTACATTATTAAATATATAAATGAATATATACACATTGAATTTGGATTGTGTGCACTTGTGCGTCGTCCAAATGCAATAGACTTTTCATTTGGATGGTGTAAACGTGTGTGTCGTCCAAATGCAATAGACTTTTCATTTGGATGGTGTGAACTTGAGTACCGTCCAAATGCAATAGATATTTCATTTGGATGGTGTGTAGTTGTGCGTCGTCCAAATGCAATAGAAATTTCATTTGGATGGTGTGAAGTTGTGCGTCGTCCAAATGCAATGGGGCGGGACCTAACCCATTTGGTAGAGCTGTCCTCATTGGATTGCACTTGGAACACTGTGATTGGATACTTGAGTGTAAACTATCCCATGAGCGCTGTCAATCAAGTAGCACACAAACGAGTTCCATTGTTTCCATGTCTGTTATGGATACATAATTGTGTCCCTTTGAGAACTTTTTAACACTAGAACCGCCAAATGCCTATGCCAATTGGCGTTTGAGTTTGTCATTAAAATATAACTGCCATTTTGAAAGCTACACCCTCCTCCTTCCATGATTCTCCTAAATAGGCTTTTCCATTACATTGTTCCGTTCCGTCTAAAAACTTAATTAGGCTATTATTGAAACATAATACAAATGATATAGGCTACTTATCACATGGGTTACCGTTTTTCAATAGGAGATTCAGCTTTTTGTGTAGGCTAATTCATCAAATGTAAATCGAAAATGAAAAACTACATTATTTTAGGAGGGAAAGAGAAACTAAATTGCACACAAATCCTATCGTCTCGTTTTGAATTTTCTCTGCTTATTTTGCTGAAGATTAATATTCTACAAATGGATTAGGCTAAATAATTATTCACAAAATGAAATTCCAACGATATCTCCTCTTTTACTACTAACTCCTCTCGGTTTTTCGATAACTTATTCTTGTCACCTATAGAAGAATCTTATATGGCAATAATCTATGAGGCTAAAGCTATGCATTGGCGTTGAAATCAACTCGATTGCCCCACCACAACCCACGGGAGAAACCTGCAAATAAGCACCGTTCACAGCCTATTAATTTCGGACCTCCTCTTTTTCTAATAGCTCCTCTCGGTTTTTCGATAACTTATTCTTGTCACATATAGAATAATCCTATATGCCAATAATCTATGAGGCTAGAGCTATGCATTGGCGTTGAAATCAACTCGATTGCCCCACCACAACCTACGGGAGAAACCTGCAAATAAGCGCCGTTCACAGCCTATTAATTTCGGACCTCCTCATTTTCTAATAACTCCTTTCGGTTTTTGGATAACTTATTTATGTCACATATAGAAAAATATTAAATGCCAAAAATCTGTGTGACTAGAGCTATGTATTGGCAATGAAATCATTTTGGACCTCGTCTTTTTCTATGTATTCTTTTTTTAGTCGTTTTTTTAATATGATGAGACCTTCAATGCAAACACATTCTTGTATTTTTCAAATTCATTAACAATTTAAAACAGACAAATTCTGTAATTTATTATTTTCTAGACTTTGATGACAACCTAGTAGATGAATTGATGCTCTGGCTGGATGGTGATGCTGCGGAGGAGAATGCTTTGCATGTGGCCTGCTTTGCATGTGGCCTGTTTTCAGTAATTTTCATCGCACAACGGCATGATCAGGTGAAGGACCGGAGAAGTGTGTGTCTTGAAATAGAAGTGACTATTACCTTACCATTTGGATCACATATTACCACTGGCCTGCTACATTTTGGCCTAGGCTATATATATTTTTGGGGGGTGTCAGGAGTAATGTGTTATTATTAATGTTAAAACCGATTATAACGGGGAACTGGAGAACACGCCTTGAGTTGTGTATGTTTTGTCCAGCCTGCCCGACCTGGCCCAACTCCCTCTGTTTAACACCTTGCCTCTATGTATTTTATCGGCAACTAAAAAACATTGCTAAGGAGAAATCTGTATCTTTCTGTACGGGCTCTAAGACAACTTGTAAAGGCTTAGGCATACTATTGAGCTAGAGGACGGTGCTGGCAGCCTGGCACAACCAAGGGCACATACACTTTTCCGGTCCTCCACCGATCATGGATGACAGTAACTGAAAACAGGCCACATGCTTACAACATGAATTATCTGGTTAAATGGTTCTCAAAGCGGCCCAATTTTGTATCCATAACTGACAAGGAAACACTGAAACTCGTTCGTCTTCTACTTGATTGACAGCACTCATCTTATAGTTTGCTCTCAAGTGTCCAATCACAGTGTTGCAAGCATAAAATGCACAGTCCAATGAGGACAACTCTATCAAATGGGTTAGGTCCCGCCCCATTGCATTTGGACGATGTATAACTTCACACCATCCAAATGAAATGTCTATTGCATTTGGACGACGCACAACTTCACACAATCCAAATGAAATGTCTATTGCACTACACTACTCTACAACCAGCAATACTGATCTATCATACTGATGACACATGAACATTCCAGATTGTCTTTTCATGTACATTCAATGTACATTAGAATATTCCTTTGTATATACCATTCATATGCATACTAAACTCATATTGTATCTATAATATTCAATAATTCCCCATCCTACTCTTTTACATTGTATATTATTGCAATATTTTTGCTATATTTTTTACATTATATATTTCTTAATTGTTACTACATAGATGTCGGGTGCCATGTCACAAGAATTTCGTTGTGCAAGAGGACGCTGTGTTATTCGGTGCATTGGATAAATGAACTTTGAACTTGAACTACACTAGTTGAAAAACTTGTAATAACCCAGAGAAATATCTGACTAGTAGTTTTGGTGAGATTGCCAGGTTAACAGATACAGGTCTTGATGGTGTTTTAGACAACATTTGCAGGGACAATATCCTTCGATGACAAGATATGAAATACTGGTCAATGTCATCTTACTTGATATTATGCCACGAAGAATATGACTGATAGTTTTTCTCCGTAAAACATGCAAGGCATTTTTCCAAAATCACAAAGCACACCTTGCTCTCATTCTAAACAAATTAGCTTAATATTTTGGGCTAGTTTTGGGATTTGAAATATAACATTTGCATTATTAAGCCCATTAAAATGTGTGGTTTCTAGGAGGCTACACAATTAGAGAAGGGGTGCATATGAACCTAATACTGTAGGTTCAAGCATGCCTGTTTAGTTAGGCATCTTGCCTTGTCCTCCAACATTGACCACTTACCAACAATAGCAACCGGTCAATAGATGATAACGATATTTCAGTTGCACAACCCACTTATTTTGGCAACCCTGCGCGCTTGTTTTGCCTGCATAAATGGCAATTAAAATGCAGTAATCCCGTAGCCCAGCTCGCGGAGAATAGAAGGGAAAAAGCGATTTCAGTAGGCTATCTCGTCAGCGGCTGCTCTGGATACAGCATGTCAGATTGCGTAGGCCAATGTTTACTTGTAGTCTGCCTGCTACATTAAGGCCTATTTCATTTTTTTTTGGGGGGGTAGTAGAGCAATGTGTTATTATGAATGTTAAATCCGATTATAACGGGAAGTGAAGAATGCGACTTGAGTTGTTTGTGTTTTGTCCAGCCTGCGCGACCTGGCCCATCTCCCTATGTTTAACACCTTGCGTCTGTATTTTATCGGCAACTAAAAACATTGCTACGGTGAAATCTTTATCTTTATGGACGTTTACAAACGACTCTAACTTGTCAAGGCTCACGCCTACTACTGAGCTATAGAACGGTGCTGGCAGCAAGGACACGCACACTTCTCCGGTCCTCCACTTGATAATGCGGTTGCCGCGATGAAAGTAACTGAAAACAGGCCACATGCAAACGAAATAAATTCTTCGGTTAAAGAGATCTCAAAGCGACCCAATTGTGTATCCATAACGGACAAGGAAACAATGGAACTTGTTCGTGTGCTACTTGATTAACAGCCCTCATGGGATAGTTTGCACTCAAGTGTCCAATCACAGTGTTCCAAGCATAAACCACTGCAGTCCAATGAGGACAGCTCTATCAAATGGGTTAGGTTCCGCCCCATTGCATTTGGATGATGTACAACTTCGCACCGTCCAAATGCAATGTCTATTGCATTTGTATTAACCCAGAAGAATCTGGCAAGTATTGGCTGGTTAACAGATACGGGTCTTGTAGACGTTTTTAGATACAATTTGTAGGCACCATAAACTTGTAAGTGATTTCAGTATCTCATTAGGGCCGCTCTGGATAAGCCATGTCAGATTGCGTATGTGTATGCGTAGTCTACCTGATACATTCAGGCCTATTCAGTTTTTGAATGGGTGTTGGGAGTAACGTTTTTTTATGATTGTTAAATCCGATTATAACAGGGAAGTGGAAAACATGACTTGAGTTGTGTCTGTTTTGTCCAGCCTGCACGGACCTGGTCCCTCTGTTTAACACCTTGCGTCTATTTATTCTATCGGCAACTAAAAAAAATTGCTACGGTGAAATCTATATTTTTCATACCTTCTAAAGGCTTACGCCTACTATTGAGCTATAGATCGGTGCTGGCAGTCTGGCACAAACAAGACACACCCACTTATCCAGTCCCCCACCTGATTACGCACTTGTCACAATGAAAGTAGCCTAACTGAAAACAGACCACATGCTAACAACATAAATTCTCTGGGTAAATAGTTCTCAAAGCAACCCAATTCTGTATCCATAACAACAAGAGCGCACTGAAACTCGTTCGTGTGCTACATGATTGACAGCCTCATCTGATGGTTTTTTCTCAAGTGTCCAATCACAGTGCTCCAAGCATAAAACTCACAGTCCAATGTGGACAGCTCTATCAAATGGGTGAGATCCTGCCCCATTGCATTTCGATGATACACAACTTCACACCATCCAAATGAAATGTACATTTCATTTGGACGATGCATAAGTGTACACAATGCAAATGCAATTTATTCATTTAAGTTTTTAATTATTTATATTTATTTATTTATATATTTATTTCATATTATGGCACATTTAGTCCTCCATACACCAACCCATGCATCCTTGATAAAAGAGGCGGATCAAGTACACATCCGGGCATTTTAGGCGTTCTTGGTAACTTGCGTTCTTTGGATTGGAACCGTACTTGGGCCATGAAAGATAACGTCAAACGAGTTCACAAGAACACAAGTACGGACAAAAACGCGGATTGATAAACGGCCATAGTCTTATTGAAGAGGTCCTTGTAACTGTACAAAGGAAGGGTGGGTCATGGGGTCATGTGATTTCGCCCAGAATAAGTCTGATATCAGGGTGATTGGTTATCCTGCTTCAAAGGCAGATTCAAGTAAAGCCTGCCCAGTAAGTTAAAACTCACTATTTAAACACAGGACAAAAGTAGACGTGATAAATGCAGAGTATTGGAGCATTAAAAAAGTAAAACCCTATTTAAATCTAAACATTAAAACTTTCATGACAATTTGAGACACACCTGTTTTGGAAAAGATGAAGTAGTCAAAACATAAATAAGAAACAAAAAAAATTCTACATATTAAATGTGACCATATAAACATTACCAAATCATTTTCAGAAAAAATACCCCAACATTCCTGCAAATCTAATCTGAAACTGATTACTGTAATTTCATTTGTACTAATACAGAATGTGTTACATTAGAAGTCTAGGTAACTAATTGTGTTGTTATCTATATTCAGGCTCATAGAGAATGTGTAGGCCTACTAAACAAATGTATAACTGCACCATGTAATGTGTTGGTCCTACTGTATGTTTCATGAGCAGAAATAAATTATAAAATAGCTGATTAAACAGCATGGTCATTACACAGGTGCAACTTGTGCTGGGGACAATAAAAGGACACTGTAAAATGTGCATTTTTGTCAACCAATACAATGCTATAATCTCTGACCTTTTGAGGGAGAGTGCAATTGGAATGCTTACTGCAGGAAAATCCAGTGGAGTGGAGTTCTCAATTACAGCCGGGACCCAATGGGAATAAAGTACTTTATTGGTTCTGACTGAAAGTTATGTTACTGAACACAAAACACAATATATGCCAGTATAGTACTTAGTAAAAATAATAATAGTAATAATCTTAAGAAAAATTAGTTGACCTTGTTTGCAGGCAGTTGCGCACAGGGCATATGTTTTTGTGATAATATTTGTGTGATAACTGAATTTCAATGAATAACCTTATTGCGGAGCATGGCTGGCACTGGAGGAATACTATAATAACACTGTCATAATACTTTTATTTTTATTTTAGAGAAACAAATCACTTTAATCTCAGCATAGTAATGAAGTAGTAATTAAGTTGTGTAAGGCACTTTTAAGTTAAGAATTAGATTATGGTGCTGGACATCATTCCGCTTCAGTATTGAAACCTTTGTATTCAGTCAATCATACAATTCTGCATTTTATTACTGGTGTAAACCTTTGTACACATCATTTTCTCTTACACATCGATTAACTGGGATTCCTTGACTTCCTAACTCACCACAAACATGATTTGGATGCAGCAGTTATCAGAAATAATTAAAAGACTTGATAGTACTAGAGATACCAAGAGCTTACTATGGATTAGGTAAAACTGCTTTTTATGACCATGCCCAATACTCACATAATAACTTGCAGAGTAAACTAAAAAGACCTTTTTCACTGTAAACTGTTATTGATTCTCTTGGTGTTTGTGCTTTCGATCCATGTGTTTCTTTTGTTCTTTCAAATCTCTAAATAAATCTAATTTTTAATTGCCATATATTACGCATGCAGGCACCCTGTATGTGCGTTTGTGTTTTTTCCCTCCTGCCGTTTCCCCAGGTGTCTCTTATGTTCCTGATTGTGCTCGTTGGTGTTTCCCACCTGGCAGTCATGAGTGCATCGCCTGACTGCTGAGGTGGGCCAATCAGTGGACACCCCTCCTAATTGCACCACCTGTTCTGTTTTCCTGTACCCAATCACATCACACATCCCTGGTTTAAAAACCCAGTCAGTTGGTTCTCCCAGAGAGACTCTTTTGATTTACCCCTCATGGACATAAACACTCTTGAGCTACATACCTTCTTTTTTTTTTTTTTTTGATAGACAGACACTGTTCATTCATACATCACTTATTTTAGCATATACATCTCACTTTGTCCTGTTTCATGTGAGTATGTATTGCTGTGGTGTTTTGTTTGGTGTTGTCTAGTCAATTGTTTGCTGTTTAGTCCTTGTTCAACCTGTGTGTTTTGTTTATCCCTGTGTCCCTGGGAAAAGTTTTTTTTTTAGCAAGTCGCCCTTGGGCATACACAACCCGTAGGAAAACTTTGTCTAAAAACACTAGTTAGAACTGAGCGGACCACCCACTGTACTTTTGTATTGGTTAGTAGTTAGCTAAGTGGTTCTTGAGGCAGGCAAGTTCAGTTTAGGGGTGTTTGACCATATTATTTAATTTCTTGGTTCCAACTCAGCCCCTTTTCCATAACCCCTTTACCGTGTGTTTATAATAAATGTATTATGTTTGACGGTAGCTTTGGTTGTCTGTGTCATTTGTTCTCACTGTGCCTTTACACTACACTAATTTGCATGAGTTTTATGTTACGGGTCTCTGTACTATCCACCCCAGACTGCTAGGGCCACAGGGTTCGTAACACCATAAAACAGGGCTCAACTGTAAAATAGACTTTAGTCTCAGCTTGATTTCAATGTATAAATAATCTAAAATATTGTGGCGCAAATGCGCCCACACATTTCACAATTCATTTTCACATTGACGGCCCAAAAAGAAACAGTCGGTACCTTCTGGAAGATTCTGGAAGCTACCAGCTGGGTCAGCCCTGACTCTACACATTTGCCTCACATTGGGACCTCGTCAGAGGATGTATTTTTTGGGGCGTAGGCCAAACAACCAAAGCTAATGAACAGGACAGGGCTGGAAGACAGAGTTGGAAGAAGACGACTAAGAGATGGAGGGTGTTGGAGCAGCTGCCAGAGCTACGACCACCAGTCCCCATTCCTCCGAAACCCCTACTAGGACGCTGCCTCAGAGTTGACGCTGCCTCCCCAATCACAGGGTTTGACCTTTTCTTTTAATTTCTCCTTCACCTCCTCACACTTCTGTTTTGGCTAATAAAACACTCTCCATGGCCCTGAAAACAACCGCTGTGCTTTCCTGTGTCTCTCCCCATAACATGTAGACTTGTGACATACTTGTAAATTTAAAATATGTACAGCTACGGAAAAAAATTAAGACCACTGCACCTTTTTCTTTCCTTCCCAAAAAAGTCAAAAAGGAAGGTTTTGAGTGAGGAACGTTTGGAGAGTTCCTCACTCAAAACATTCCTTTTCAACTTTTTTTTCTTAATTTTTTCCCGAGCTGTATATACAGTTGTGCTCACAAGTTTGCATACCTTTGGAGTATTGGCATTAAATGTACCATTGGTAAAGAAAACATGAGTGAGCAAGCAAAACATCTTTTATTTCTTATGGGATTCACATTCAACTGTAGGTCATAACAGAATGGTACAATCATAAAACCAAACATGACAACAAAGAAAAAAATGAACTGACCCCTGTTCAAAAGTCTGCATACCCTTAGTTCTTAATACTGTGCTTGCCCCCTTTACCATCAATGACAGCGTGCAGTCTTTTGTAATAGTTGTCTATGAGGCCCCGAATTCTTGCAGGTGGTATAGCTGCCCATTCATCTTGGCAAAATGCCTCCAGGTCATGCAAAGTCTTTGGTCATCTTCCATGAACCGCACGTTTGAGATCTCCCCAGAGTGGCTCGATGATATTAAAGTCAGGAGACTGCGATGGCCACTCCAGAACATTCACCTTTTTCTGCTGTAACCACTGGAGGGTCAACTTGGCCTTGTGCTTAGGGTCATTGTTGTGCTGGAAAGTCCAGGAGCGTCCTATGCGCAGCTTTCGTGCAGAAGAATGCAAATTGTCTGCCAGTATTTTCTGATAACATGCTGCATTCATCGTGCCATCAATTTTCACAAGATTCCCTGTGCCTTTAGAGCTCACACACCCCAAAAACATCAGTAAGCCACCACCATGCTTCACAGTGGGGATTGTATATTCTCCAAACATAGTACTTATGGTTGTGACCATAAAGCTCTATTTTGGTCTCGTCACTCCAAATTACAGTGTGCCAGAAGCTGTGAGGCATGTCAAGATGTTGTCAGGCATATTGTCACAAAGCTTTTTTGTGGCATTGTCACAGTAAAGTCTTCTTTCGGGCAACTCGACCATGCAGCTCATTTTTGTTCAAGTATCGTCGTATTGTGCTCCTTGAAACAGCCACACTGTCTTTTTCGAGAGTAGCCTGTATTTCTCCTGAGGTTACCTGTGGGTTTTTCTTTGTATCCCGAACAATTCTTCTGGCAGTTTCGGCTGAAATCTTTATTGGTTTTCCTGACCTTGGCTTGATATCAAAACATCCCTGAATTTTCCACTTCTTAATTAGTAATTGAACGGTACTGATTGGCATTTGCAAGGCTTTGAATATCTTTTTATATCCCTTTCCATCTTTATAAAGTTCCATTACCTTGTTACATAGGTCTTTTGACAGTTCTTTTCTGCTCCCCATGGCTCAGTATCTAGCCTGCTCAGTGCATCCACGTTGGAGCTAACAAACTCATTGACTATTTATACACAGACACTAATTGCAATTTAAAAAGCCACAGGTGTGGGAAATTCACCTTTAATTGCCATTTTCATGTGTGTGTCTGTAACAAGGCCAAACATTCAAGGGTATGTAAACTTTTGATCAGGTCCATTTGGGTGATTTCTGTCATCATTATGATTTTAAAAGGAGCCAAACAACTATGTGATAATAAATGGCTTTATATGATCACTATCCTTAAATAAAATAATTTTTCTTTGCATGATCAGTCAAAATCAATACAAAAATTTCACAATTTCTGCCAGGGTATGCAAATTTGAGCACAAACGTACATAAATATACATACGTACACAGCGAGTCTATCCCGATTTATAAATAAAGGATTTTGGTCTGGTTGAAAAACAAGATGAACAAGTCCATTTAATGTAAATGAAGCATACAACAAGCCAATATATTTTCATAAGTGCATTGAAAATCACTTTTATCACAGTATCACAAAAATCACAAATCTACTTGTCAAATGTACTTTTCTAGGCATAGTTTCAGCCCTAGCTGAAAGCAGCCGTAGCTGAAAACACTCCAAACATCTTTAACTGGGGGCATGTTGTTTTACCCTGTCTTGATCTCATATCAGTGGCTATGTGATGTGCTTCCATCCATGTTAAGACATACAGCTCTAGGAAAAATTAAAAGACCACTGCACCTTTTTCTTTCCTTTCCAAAACGTTTGAAAAGGAAGGTCTTGAGCGAGGAACAGACGGGTTAAAATTAAGACACCACTGCAAATTGAACGCTTCTGCAGTTGTTTTAAATTGTTTGGCTCACTGTTTGGGTTATCTATGACATCTCTCATCCCACTGAGTGCAGTATCAGTGCATAAGCTAAACTTCCTGCAATCTTCTCACCTGTGCTTCACCATGGTGGATGCTTGGACAAGCCGGCCATTTGGTTTCATCTAAATTGCTTAAATCAACTAGAACCTAAGTTTCAAAATTGTCTACCAAACTATGTAAAAACTGGGGCGCATAAATGGATACAACCCTTGAGTTAGGTGTCAGAGGCACTGATTTGAGATCACCTCTATCTGGTGCTTTCAGCGCCTCCCCATACTTCTCACCAGGGCAGTCGTTAAATGTAGTCAAAACTCTGATTGTTCATTTCAGAAGATGCTCTGCCCTTAGAAAGATGAAAGAATGAGCTTGGAGCTCCTGGGACAAGGTGGAAAGCTCACGCAGTGTATTGTACATTAGCCCACAGTCAGATCAATTCTGGACTGTGCAACCTCTCTAAAAGGCCTTTATACACTTCTCTCTCTTTACTCTGTCTGCTTTTGTCATTACAAGCATTCTCAAAATGATGTCCACACTGCCTCCACTGCTCTAAAACTACCCAACAGACATCTAGTATTTTGCCAATACAGACCTGGCTCCCCACCTCTGCAGCTGCTCCCACTAACTCGTATTTGGTTTTGCTTGACTGTCTGTAAAGGTTATGCAAACTGGAGAAATGTTCAGTTTCTCTACCAAACAATCAATATACAGTTAACAACATATAAACATTGTACAGTCATCTTAGGCAACATTGAAACTTCAACTCTTAAGCTAACATTGCATATGAAACTCAAATTTGCACCAAAAATTCCAATAAAATCATAAGTTACACACGTTCTCAGTCCACTTAGTTAGTCCAGTCAATAAAATGTCTCAACCCAGGTTCTTAAATATCAGAGAAACTGGAAAAATAAAATAAAAATATACTTCCCAGTGGCATTAACTTCCTTGCGCGGTTACGTGTCTTCTCTATCTTGTCTTTTTCCTTGGGTGGCTCGCCATCGTAGTACTGATCTCATCGTCGAATGTAATGTCCGTGTCCGACAGAATATTCAGTTCAATGCGAATACAGCTTGTAATATATACAAAACTGAGGAAAGAAATCTTCGACTGGGTCTTCTCTATTAACAAAAATAAATCCAACGCTTGAAATGCTAATCAATCACTATGCCTGCTAATGCTCGGAAGCTAGCAACAGCAGACTGAAATAATATCAATGTCCGTAGCTGCAACGACAATCATAAAAAAATATCCTAAAGCTATATACACTAATGGTGCAGCACATACATTTTTCTAGCTAGGTCAAGATTAACCAAGTAGTTCACTATTAACAGGTTTATTTTCCCGTCCTCACTCTCGTTTCTCGCCTCTCTTCCTCTCTCTTCTCTTGCGTTCTGCGTTCTTTCTCGCAAGTTCCTAGCCTCTCCCTTTTTTCCCCATACTTTGACTAGGTGGAGCACTATCCTTGCCTATTTTTCTGTTCCTATCATTTACAGCTAAGATGAGTCTCTCTGTCACTTAACTGAATATTTTGCATTCATGTCATTTATGTTTTTTTCTATTATTGATTCTCAATACAATATATATATAAATGATGTAATCACTGTATTTGTAATTATTACTATTAACCCCACTGAGTTTTTATTCATTATTACTCTGCAACCCTGGGTTACACCTGCATTTCTTAGGCAGGTTAGTAGGGCGGACTCTGTTCCATCAGCCTTCTGTTTGTCAAGTTCCACAAGTTCCAGAAAGATAAATTCCTTTAACAGAAGCTTTAAGAGTCAATCATTGCTGCTTTCGAGGAAGTGTAGTGGACTCATCGATGAGGACAAATAATTTGCTTGATGATTACATTATCCTGTTCACTATAGTCTTTCTTATTTCACTTCACTTCCAATATGCATCATTATTTTAGTGGAGCTGTATCTTGAGTGTAGAATTTTTCTTAAATTGATTCCTTTCAGCCTGTGCAGCTGAATTAGGCTCTCAAAGTCATTAAATGGATGGTTGTTTTTGACCAAATAATAAGCCGTTCTAAAAAGGGCAACAGTTTCTTTCAATGTTGTCTCTGACAACTGGCCAATGCTGTCATTTTGTTTTGCACAAAGATTTTTGGAGCAATTTCATGGGCTTTTGAATGATGATGCCTTGTTTATTTATTTTGCATCACTGTCAGAAGACTTTCTCTGTACTTCGTCCAAGATGTCCTGATGGAAAAACTGGACCACTCCTCTGAAATCCCCACCCCCTTCTCTTTGTTTATTCCAGTTGATTTGATTGAAGTGCAGACTTCACAACCTCAAAACAGAGGGTACTATGTGTCATATCAGTGGAGTTGAAAATAATTTTATTATTTGATGGAGTCTGTCTCTCAAACACAGACACACACATATTGTTTGCTCATGCACCGGTATCTCTCACACACATACACAGCTGTTTGCTAAAATTCCCTCTTAAGCACAACAAATTATTCTGATACAGACCAGTTGGATTCTCCTTACTAACTTTACGCCACTGAATGATTAAGGGCAACAGACAGCTCAACTATCTAGCTAGGCTATCAACACAAGTAATGTTAGCTACCTAGCTTTCTCCTCTTGGATCCTAACCAGGGGTACGTCCTTTTAAATTCCTTTAGCTGGTTCTCTGTCCAAAGATCTGGCCATTCATCTTTGTTGACAGACTCGGTAACTGGAGCAGCTAAAATAATGTATGAACCCTAGCTAAATATTTGTAGCTAGATAGCTAACTTAGCTTGCAATCTGTGATAATGTACCTATCAAGCTAACACAGCTACAAGATTACTGTAGCGCTTAGCTGACTAGCATTTCAGTATAATATTAGTCCTACTTGCTAGCTAGCTCTACCTAGCTAGCTATGGGTTCTGACACTGAGGCACATACTGTTCTGACACTGTTCCTTTTCAATCACTGATTAGTGCTTGCTATGGTATTCTGGGATTGTTGACATGCTGTTCGCTGCTTGCTGTTACCTACCTGGCCACCTGCCAAATTTTTAGAATTTACTTTATATAAACTAGTGGTTAAATTCTATTTTAGGAGTTGACCAATGTAGTATTTTTATCTATTGACTTTTTACCCAACTTTTCTACACCGGGACTCTATTTGGACATAATAAACGGAGCTACTCGCCCCTGAACACCCGAAGCTAAGTACCATTATACCTTATCATTGTAGTTGTTGTAATTTCAACACGGAGGAGGACTATCATCTTCAGGTACAGATAGAGTTAGAGACTCGGCTTCAGACGCAAATGTCAGGCAATGACTATGTTAGTGTAGAAACGGAAAAAAGCAGCTCCTGCAGCGGGGCAAGAACTTTTTCTTGGTCACTGGGAAGAAATGCAGCCGACCAGGTAAACCTGGGTCGCTGCTAAAGCTGACAGACATTTTCAACAGGTTTTCCCCACTGGAATCGGAGTCAAGGCCCAAGCCGTCTTTGGAGGGGAATGATCGGCAGACATTTTCTACCGGTGGCCTGGAAAAACTGAGAACTTTAGTCATCGGCGATTCCATTACCCACAGTATTAGACTAAAGAATCAGCCAGCGATCGTACACTGTTTACAGGGGAGCAGAGCCACAGACATAGCTGCAAATCTGGGGTCGGTGCTAGTGAAGTCTAAAACTGGCAAGTGTAGCAAGTACAGAGATACTGTTATTCACATTGGCACCAACGACGTTAGGATAAAAAGTCAGAGGTTACAAGCAGAACATAGCATCAGCGTGTACATTAGCTAGAAAGATGTGTCGGCATCGAGTAATTGTCTCTGGCCCCCTCCCAGCTAGGGGTAGTGATGAGCTCTACAGCAGACTTGCCAACTCAATCGCTGGCTGAATACGGAGTTCTGCCCATCGCAGGAGGTATAGTTTGTAGATAACTGGCTCTCATTTTGGGACTCTCCCAGAAATAGGGCCAAGCCTGATCTGCTAAAGAGCGACGGACTCCATCCTAGCTGGAGTGGTGCTCTTCTTTTATCTAGGAACATAGGCAGGAGTCTCACTCCTATAGCCTCACCACAGGGTGCAGGAAAGGCCACAGGCTGTTAGCCAGCGTGCTAGCATAGTGCAGTCTGTCGATAGCATAGCGAGAGTAGTAAGTATAGTTTTGCATATTGCGACTGTGACTCGTTCCAGGCTGAGAAAAGTTAAACATGGTAGTGCTAACAATGGCAACCTTATTAAGATAAAGCCTTCCTCCACCTCTGTCACAAATAAAACTGACTGTATTACCTCGCATCACAAAATGGGACACCTTAGTGTTAGATCCCTTGCTCCAAAGGCAATTGCAGTAAATGAATTAATCACTGATCATAAACTAGATGTTATTGGCTTGTGTGAAACATGGCTAAAGCCTGATGAATTTACTGCCCTAAATGAGGCATCTCCTCCTAGCTACACTAGTGATCATATCCCCCGCATGTCCTGAAAAAGGTGTGGCGGGGGGGGGGGTTGCTAATATTTATGACAGTAAATATAAATTTACTCTTAAACACATCACTGGTTTTCATTCTTTTGAATTTTTACTCTTGAAAGCTAAGCAGGCTGATAAACCGTTTTTCACAGCTACTATTTACAGGCCCCCCGGGCCATACACAATGTTCCTCAGTGAGTTTCCAGAATTCTTGTCTAACCTTGTAGTCATGGCAGATAGTATTCCAATTTTTAGCGATTTCAATATTCATATGGAAAAGTCCAATGACCCTCTTTAAAAAGCCTTTGAAGCCATAAGGGTTTTGTCCAACATGTCTCAGGTCCAACACACTGCCACAATCATACCTTAGATTTCATACCTTGGAGTCCTGTCATGAGAAATAAATATTGTAGATCTAATAATTTCTCCCCATAATCCTGTAATATTGGATCACTGTCTTATTACATTTACAGTTAAAACAATAAACCCACTTGCACCCCAAACAATGTCTTTCAAAAGCCGTAATATAAATTCTCGGACTACAAATAGATTTCTTGATATTCTTCCAGGCTCGCTCATCGATGACAGTAAAGTAAGTACAGTAAGTAAATAAATCTGCAAACGACCTAATCGAGGATCTAAACTCAACATTGCGAAAATTGGAGCGATAGTGGTTGCACCACTAAAAACAAAAGAAATACGCAACAAGAAACTCTTTCCCTGCTACACAGACAATACTAAAGCACTCAAGCAAGCCTCCAGAAAATTGGAGCGAAAGTGGCGCTCCACCAAGTTGGAAGTATTCAGACTAGCCTGGATAGACAGTACACTAAAATACTGGACAGCACTCACATTTGCTCAATCATCTTATTTTTTCAACCTGATTGAGGTGAACAAAAACAATCCAAAATTTCTGTTTGATACAGTTGCAAAGTTAACAAAAAAGCAATGCTCAACAAGTGAAGTGGGTCTTCACTTCAGCAGTAATGAATGCATGAACTTCTTTGATGAAAAGATCATTACAATTAGAAAACAAATAACTGACTCCTTAAATAGGTATATTCCCCAAAATCTCAGTTGTCCTGAAAATGTCCTGAACCTCCCTGACCTGGTGTCAATGGGGACACTTGAATTTTTTGATCCTGTATCGTTTGACACATTCAGTAAATTAGTAATGAGTTCTAAACCCACAAATTGTCAACTTGACTCGATTCCAACAAAACTACTTAAGGAGCTATTTCCGGTGCTAGATCAGCCAATGTTGAACATAAATTGCTGCCTATCCTCCGGATGTGTACCACACTCACTAAAAATAGCGGAAATTAAGCCTCTTCTGAAAAAATCTAATCTGGATCCAGACATACTGTACAGCTCTAGAAAAAATTAAGAGGCCACGGCTAAATGATCAGTTTCTCTGGTTTTACGAATCATAGGAATGTGTTTGAGTAAAATGAACAGTTTTTTTTTTATTCTATAGACTACTGACAACATTACTCCCAAATTCCAAATAAAAATATTGTCATTTAGAGTATTTATTTGTAGAAAATAACAACTGGTCAAAATAACCAAAAACATGATACATTGTTTTCAGACCTCAAATAATGCAAAGAAAACAAATTCATATACATTTTTCAACAACAAAATACTAATGTTTTAACTTAGTATTCCACAAAATATTGATTTCTGGATGAGTTCAGAAACCAATATTTGGTGGAATAACCCTGATTTTTAATCACAGCTTTCATGCGTCTTGTCATGCTCTTCTCCAGTCTGTCACGTTGCTGTTGGGTGACTTTGCCACTCCTGGCACAAAAATTCAAATAGCTCGGCTTTGTTTGATGGCTTGTGAACATCCATCTTCCTCTTGATCAAATTCCAGAGGTTTTCAATGGGGTTCAGGTTTAGAGATTGGGCTGGCCATGACAGGGTCTTGATCTGGTTGTCCTCCATCCACAACTTGATTGACCTGGCTGTGTGGCATGGAGCATTGTCCTGCTGGAAAAAACAATTCTCAGAGTTGGGGAACATTGTCAGAGCAGAAAGAAGCAGGTGTTCTTCCAGGATAACCTTGTACATGGCTTGATTCATGTGTCCTTCACAAAGACAAATCTGCCGGATTCCAGCCTTGCTTAAGCATCCCCACATCATCACCGATCCTCCACCAAATTTCACAGTGGGTGCGAGACACTGTGACTTGTAGGCCTCTCCAGGACTCCGTCTAACCATTAGACAACCAGGTGTTGGGCAAAGCTGAAAATTTGACTCGTCAGAGATGACCTTACTCCATTCCTATACGGTCCAATCCTCATGGTCTTTTTCAAACTTCAGCCTGGCTCTTTTTTGCTTCTCATTGATGAAGGGCTGTTTTCTAGCTTTACACAACTTCAGCCATGCCCCTAGAAGCCCCTAGAAACCGTCCTCGCCATGCACTTCACCCCAGCTGCTGTTTACCTTTCTTTTTGTAGGTCACTTGATGTCATCCTACGGTTGTTGAGTGACATTCAAATGAGTTGACGGTCATCTCGGTCAGTGGACAGTCGTTTTCGCCCTCTGCCAGTGAGGAGCTTTGTTGTCCCCAATGTCTGTTGCTTGACCTTGTTCTTATGAACCGCCATCTTTGAAATTTTCAGGATGGAAGCAACCTGACGCTCACTGTATCCCTCTGCCAGTAAAGCCAGAAATGAGCCCTTCTTTTCCTCACTCAAAGCTTTTCTTTTCAACTCTTGAAGAGTTGAAGAGTTGAAAAGAAAAGTTATTGAGCCATCCAGCTGGTCCTATAGCAAGAGGATAGTGATGACCACAGCAGTGGTTTTTATACTTCCTCGTTAAATTAGATTTGGTTCAGGTAATCACCTAATCAGTATCTCATTAAGTAAAATGAGGTGTGCCTGTGTTGAAATTTAACAGACACTGGAATGGAATGGCTGCCATACATGTAGAGATGCTGATTTAAGAAAAATTAGGAGTGGTGTATTAGACAATTATAGGCCAATATCGAATCTCACGTTTGATAGATATTGGGCATGAAAAGTAACTGAATTAAGCTTGACATAATGTATGAGAGTACTAACTATCTCTGTACGAAGGACACTAGGTTGGAAATGTGATGCCCCATTGCTGATGGGTCCCACACACCGTGTCCATACCTCCTGATAGGAGTTTTCAATGTGACTGTCATAGACTTTATGAATAGATCCATGGACCGTAGGTTGGCACATACCATTGTGAGGAAGCCTGTCTTTACCTGATGATACGCATGTATTTTAGTTCTATTCTCTTGTTAGAGGAGTTGTACTTCGTTATCTTGTGCTATATGAGGTAACGTATCGCAAGCAGTTGGTATCCACTGTTGAGGGGCCCCACACAACCTGATAAGCGTGTGGAGCCAGGAAACTCAAGAGGGGACACTAACAGGCCATGTAAGGTTAGGATATAGAATACATGTATGTGACTGGAAGACAGCCAGATATTGGAGGGGATGTGCTGGAGGATAAAAGACTGTGTTAACTTTGTAATTATTGGAGAACATGTAAGAACTATGGAAAGTCAACACCATAGGCCCATGCTGAATAAAGATGGCTCTCCCCTGACTTGTTTGTTTAAAGACTCTGTTCATGGATCAAAAGTGGACAGAAGCTAGCACATTCCTCTCAAAAATCTTAGAAAAATGTGTTTCCCAACAACTGAATGCCTTCCTGAAGACAAATAACATTTACGAAATGCTCCAGTCCTGTTTCAGACCCCATCATGGCACTGAGACTGCACTAATGAAGCTAACAAATGACCTAATGGCCTCAGACAAAGGTTCCGCAACCGTCCTGTTGCTTCTTGATCTTAATGCTGCTTTTGACACTATTGATCACTCCCTCCTCTTAAAGAGACTGGAAACACACATTGGGCTACTATGTTCTAGCCTGGTGTAAATTGTATTTATCTGAAAGATATCAGTTTATATGTCTGGATGGCATATCCTCTAACAAATCAAAGGTATATTTTGGTGTTCCTCGAGGTTTTGGGCCCATTATTGTTCTCACTATATATGCTGCCTCTGGGTGATGTCATCCAGAATCACAATGTACATTTTTACTGTTATGCTGATGACACACAGTTGTATATTTAGATGAAACATGGAGAAGCCCAAAAATTAGCTACTTTGGTAGCATGTGTCAGATATTAGGAAGTGGATGACAGAGAACTTCTTGCTTTTATACTCAAGAAAATCAGAAATGCTCGCTTTAGGACCCAAGAAACGAAGTTCGAGTTTTGTTGGCAGATCTCACTGTGAACCTCGATGGCTGTATGGTCGTATCCCAAATAACTGTAAGAAATCTCGACGTACCCTCAACCCTGACCTCTCCTTTGATGAACATATAAAATATATCTCAAAAATGCTTATTTTAATCTTCGGAACATTGCAAAAATCAGAAACTTTTTATCAAAAACTGATGCAGAAAAACTAATCCATGCTTTTGTTACTTTTCGATTATATTACTGCAATGCTCTTCTCTCCGGTTAGCCTGATAAATCAATAAATAAACTTCAATTAGTGCTGAACACAGCTGCTAGAATCCTAACTAGAACTAAAAAATTTGAACACATTACTCCAGTACTATCCTCTTTACACTGGCTACCTGTTAGGGTTAGGGCTGATTTGAAGGTTTTATTGTTAACCTATAAAGCAATACATGGACTTGCTCCTACTTACCTTGCTGAAATGATCCAGCCATACATACCTACACATAACCTTAGATCACAAGATGCAGGCTTTCTAATTGTACCTAGAATTTCTAAACAAACAGCTGGAGGCTTGGCTTTCTCTGCTAGAGCTCCACTACTGTGGAATGATCTGCCAAATAAGATTTGATGTGCAGACTCGGTGCAAACTTTCAAGTGTCTACTAAAGACTCATCTCTTCAGCATGGTCTATGATAAAGTGTAGTCTGGCCCAGGGGTGTGAAGGTGACTAGAAAGGCTTGATACTGTCCACCCTTGCTGTCTTACCAGGTGGGCACTCATTGCCACTGGGATGCCCTCCCTCCAATGCCATTCAATCAATTACCCTTTTTGCTAATCCATGTTTATAATTTTAAAAGGGTAATTGATCATTAGAAACCCTTTTTCAGCCTATTCTTGTTCTGATATATGAAGGATATTCCATGCAAGAAATTGCAGAGAAACTGAAGATCTCGTGCAACACTGTGTACTACTTCCTTCACAGTACACCACAATCTGTCTCTAACCAGAATAGATGGAGGAGTTTGAGGCCCCAGTGCAAAACTGAGCAAAAGGACAAATACATTAGAGCAGTGGTTCCCAAGCAGAGGTACTAGGAGAATTCTTTGACAAAGTTTGAAGGACACAATATTTCAATTAAAAATCATTATTTTTAACCTTGTCAATGATTATATTTCCTATTCATTTTGCTATATTTCCTATTCAAACTCATTTTATGTATGTCCTTTCATGGGACATACATTAAAAGAAGAAACAACAGTGTAATTATTTCAACAAATGCCATTTTACTACTTGGCTGGTTTGTCCATCTTTACACCTGGGGCCGTATTCACAAAACACCTTAAGGCTAAAAGTAGTTCCCAACTTGCTAGTTTAGGAGAACCTCTTAAAAACAATAGGTGTGTCAGTCCTAATTTTAGGACTCCTACATTTTTAGTCTAAGAGTATTTCACAAAGCATTTTTGCACTAAAACCAGCTCCTAAATCTGTGAAAAGTTTAGTCAAGAGGAATAGTCAAGAGGAATCCTGTCACTAAGACCAGTAACAAACACTGCTAAAATGTCTGCTGCCGGCAATCCACCTTGTAATCAGATAAACATCTTAGAAACACATAATTTTGGCCGCAGATCTCAATAGTTAATTCTACATGCATGGTTTTCAATAAACAAGGCTCAAATAATTTGCAGTTATTACAACAGTAACTAGCCATATGTAAAGAGTACATACATATTACAGTAGAATAATAGCCACAGATCTCAATAGATATCATCTTAACATAGCCAAAATAAGCAAATTCCTACTGCTTAGCAAGCATGACACAAGTCAATAGAATTAATTGACCTATTTGGTCTAGTTAAATCTAGTAAATAGATTCTTCGATCTGAATTTTAATTCCCAATGTCTTGAAAATCTGTTCTAAAGTAGCGTACTCCAGTTCAAACATGAATGGTTCAGTATCACAATGTAAGATCACTTACAAAAAAATAAAATCATTTAAATAATTACGACAAGCCATTGTGCAGCATATTGTTAATTTAGCTAACTAGCAGTATCCAGTCTCCTGCGGATTGTTTTAAATAACCCGTGGAGTAGAGAGAAGGGGAAGGGACAAGGCAGAGCAGGAAGTAACAGCTTTAGAGTTGTAGTATTTTAGAAAGAGGAAAAATCTTGACAGATTGAACATTTATCATTATATCTGCGGAGCATCACTGAAAGACATCCGATGACTCTATCAGTCATGGACAACCACAACTACATAAAGAATTGACTTGTAGCGCGATTGGTACAACATGGAGTCTTACCAAAATGAAACAACACATGACTACATTCTTTTTTTTTTTAGATCTTGCTCGCCCTTCAATCCACAAAGTAACATAGTTAGGTCCAGAAATATTTGGACACTGACATAATTTTCATAATTTTGGCTCTGTACACCACCACAATGGATTTGAAATAAAACAGCAGAGATGCAATTGAAGTGCAGACTTTCAGCTTTAATTTTTAGGGGTTGAACAAAAATATTATATGAAACATTTAAGAATTGCATCCATTTTCATACACAGTCCCCTTATTTCAGGGGCTCAAATGTGATAGACAAATTAACACAATCATAAATAAAATGTTCATTTTTAATAATTGTCAAAATCCTTTGCAGGCAGTGACTGCTTGAATTCTGGTACGCATGGACATCAGCAAACACTGGGTTTCCTCCTTTGGGATACTTTGCCAGGCCTTTACTGCAGCTGTCTTCAGTTGTTTTTTGTTTGTGGGTCTTTCTGCCTTAAGTTTTATCTTCAGCAAGTGAAATGCATGCTCGATCAGGTTGAGATCAAGTGATTGACTTGGCCATTGCAGAATATTCCACTCCTTTGCCTTAAAAAGTTGAAAAGGAAACTTTTGAGTGAGGGACAGAAGCGTTCAATTTGCAGTGGTCTCTTAATTTTAACCCTTCTGTTCCTCACTCAAAACCTTCTTTTTCGACTTTTTTGGAAAGGAAAGAAAAAGGTACAGTGGTCTCTTAATTTTATCCGGAGCTGTATATACATATATACTGTACATATATATACATACATATATATATATATATATATATATATATATATATACACATACACACACACATACAGTATTGTGTATATATACAATTTACCACAATACCAGTGTAATTAATTACACATTATTTACATCAGACATATGTTCTTGCATTGCAATCCTTTCAAATCTTATTTGTTGGTAAATGCAGGAAGTCTGGCAGCTGAGCAATGGGTGTAATTTCTGTTTGTCAGTGGTACATCCTTTACACCACTAGATGGACTGCTGCAACAAGACAAGCAAATATATTATAAATAATTATTTTCCTGGACTTGTGAATAAGTCTAAGTACTCCATAGCCAATGACAAGTGTAAAATTCTTAAAAAAAGGTTCCAAAACGGATATTCCACTGTCCCCATAGGAGAATCCTTTCAAAACCCTATTTGGTTTTATTTAGAACAGTGTTTCTCAACCCTGCTCCTGCATGTTTTAGGTCTCTCCCTGCCCTAACATACCTGATGTAGCTCATGAAGGACTTGATATTGAGCTGATCATTTGAATCAGGTGTGACAGAGAACGGAGAGATCTAAAACATGCAGGTCAGGGGGGCGCCCAGGAACAGGGTTGAGAGAAACTGATTTAGAACTTTACTTGGTTCAATATAGAAGTCTTTCCACAGAAAATTCTATATGGAACACAAAATTGGTTCTTCCAGGAATCTTAAAGGGGTTTTCTATGGAGACACCCGAAAAACCCTTTTGGAACCCTTTTCATCTAAGAGTCAATAAAGTTGTGTGCCTATCTAACTTTTTTGTAGTAAAACCAGTTTATGTAATAATATGGTGGTTAAAATAATTATATGAAATATTTCTTTTACTACTACAAATACTATTGTTACTATGTTTGTAATATAATTTGTGTTTCTAGCCTCAGGATTCAAATGAGGCCTACATTTCTGGCATGTAGTTGCAGGAAAGGCACATTCTTAATTGGATTTGGGTTAGGGTTATGTATAGGGTTGAGATCCTAGCCTTAAACCTAGCTTCATGTAATTTCCTAGCTTAAATATAACTGTCCCTCTGTCCATCCGTCATTCTGTCTGAATATTTCTACATGTCTGTCTGCCTGCCTGTTTTTCTGCCCAACAATCTGCCCAAGAGTTTATTTGTGTTTCTATCTATCTGACTTCCTGTTTATTTCAGAGTGACCGTCAGCAACATTGCCAGCAACATTGTTCCTATTTTAATGTGTATAATTTCTTTCACCTCACGTTAGTCCTATATATTAGGATGTCCAATTTTTGATTAGGGCACTGCATTACAAACTCTCAGCGGACACGGATTCAAGAATTGTCCTCCGAGGCACATTTGATGCGGTTCTGTTTCAAGTCACACTCCTTGCTCAGCCAGGAATTGTAAGCATTCTCTGACCAACAACCATGACTGAGACAACAGACCCCCAAGCCGCCACTTGAAGTCAATATAGCGCAACAACACAAGGCGCTCCCCAAACCTGGACATATTTCACACCGCCCTCTAGACTAGTCTGCAAGCAGAATTTGAACTCCGTTCTAAGAATTACATAGTTAACTGTGGAGAATAATCTTTTACTGCTTTACCATTCAAGGGTCCCAGTTCAAAGCAATTTCCCACTGCATCACTTGGGAGGCCATCCTGACATTTTTCAATGACTAAGAAAGGAATATGGGTCTAATAACACCTTGATAATTTATAATTACTATTTTGAATATCTGTTTTGAGAATGCCTTCTAAATGTATTTTTATCGAATACAGCATTTCATAAAAAAAGCTATTTTCCAAATATTTCCATATAATCTTTGAAAGGTGTTAATACCTACAGGGGTTTGAAGGGGCCATTTGTAAAAATAAAAAACTACTGTACAGTCGTGGCCAAAGAATTTTGAGATTGACACAAATATTAATTTCCAAAGTCTGCTGCTTCAGTGTTTTTAGATATTTTTGTCAGATGTTACTATGGTATACTGAAGTATAATTACAAGCATTTCATAAGTGTCAAAGGCTTTTATTGCCAATTACATAAAGTTTATGCAAAGAGTCAATATTTGCAGTGTTGACCCTTCTTTTTCAAGACCTCTGCAATCCACCCTGGCATGCTATCAATTAACCTCTGGGCCACATCCTGACTGATGGCAGCCCATTCTTGCATAATCAATGCTTGGAGTTTGTCAGAATTTGTGTGTTTTTGTTTGTCCACCCACCTCTTGAGGATTGACCACAAGTTCTCAATGGGATTAAGGTCTGGGGAATTTCCTGGCCATGGACCCAAAATATCGATGTTCTGTTCCCCGAGCCACTTAGTTATCACTTTTGCCTTATGGCAACGTGCTCCATCATGCTGGAAAAGGCATTGTTCGTCACCAAAATGGTTGGGAGAAGTTGCTCTCTGAGGATGTGTTCTTAGGCAAAATTGTGAGTGAGCCCACTCCCTGGGCTGAGAAGCAACCCCACACATGAATGGTCTCAGGATGCTTTACTGTTGGCATGACACAGGACTGATGGTAGCGCTCGCCTTGTCTTCTCCGGACAAGCTTTTTTCCGGATGCCACAAACAATCGGAAAGGGGATTCATCAGAGAAAATGACTTTACCCCAGTCCTCAGCAGTCCAATCCTTGTACCTTTTGCAGAATAGAACATCTGTCCCTGATGTTTTTCCTGGAGAGAAGTGGCTTCTTTGCTGCCCTTCTTGACACCAGGCCATCCTCCAAAAGACTTCGCCTCACTGTGCGTGCAGATGCACTCACAACTGCCTGCTGCCATTCCTAAGCAAGCTCTGCACTGGCGGTGCCCCGATCCCGCTGCTTTAGGAGACGGTTCTGGCGCTTGTTAGACTTTCTTGGGCGCCCTGAAGCCTTCTTCGCAACAATTGAACCTCTCGTCTTGAAGTTCTTGATGATCCGATGAATGGTTGATTTAGCTGCAATCTTACTAGCAGCAATATCCTTGCCTTTGAAGTCCTTTGTGTGCAAAGCAATGATGAAGGCACGTGGGTAACCATGGTTAACAGAGGAAGAACAATGTTTTCAAACACCACCCTCCTTTTAAAGCTTCCAGTCTGTTATTCTAACTCAATCAGCAAGACAGAGTGATCTCCAGCCTTGTCCTTGTCAACACTCTCACCTGTGTTAACGAGAGAATCACTGACATGATGTCAGCTAGTCCTTTTGTGGCAGAATTGAAATGCAGTGGAAATGTTTTTTGGGGATTAAGTTCATTTTCATGGCAAAGAGGGACTTTGCAATTAATTGCAATTCATCTGATCACTCTTCATAACATTCTGGAGTATATGCAAATTGCCATCATAAGAACTGAGGCAGCAGACTTTGTGAAAATTAATACTGTGTCAGTCTCAAAACTTTTGGCCACGACTGTACTACTAAAATAAATTACCAGAAGAAATTTGCTGGAAATGTTTTAAGGTATTATTTTTTTTTTCTCAAAATTGTTCCAATTGCCAATCTCCCAACACATCTGGGTCTCCATTCGCGGCCCCGCAGACGGAGCACATAGTGTACATTTCTATAAATATCCAGAACGGTAATTGCTAGAATCGGACGGTTTTGTTGAAGTAATATCTAGACATTATAACGACGCAATTCATACATAGTTTGGGTTCCTATGCGTATCACAGCCTGTGTGAGGCAAAAGTAGATTTGCACCAAAACTGACCACTGTAATGTACATCACGTAATGGGGAATTCAACTTATCCCCTGTTTGCCGGTCTAATCTGTGTTGCCCAATCATAAACTGCACTTCTACTATGTCATAACGCCTGGAAACTTTACCGTTAGGACGTAGGAATGATGGGATGGGTTTGGGTCATGGTGACTTGGAGAGGAAAACAACAGTGGCGCACACCATAGCCACTGCTCCATTGGCGATTACCAACATAGTTTTTGGTTCCGTTTAGCAAGATAGCTGTTTGGTTTCAACCCAAAACATTTCAGAACATATATTTGAACATAGCGAAGAGGCTGAGGAAGGGGATTCTGTCCAGGACAACTTTTTACCAGGCGACGAGGATGACCATTCAGCTCAGACAGGCGACTGTAGACGTGACACATCCGGATAACAAGTAGATCCCTATGTATGATACATAGCACTGTATTACGTCGTTTGCATTATAAATACGATGTAAAAATGTTGTTCTGTCAACATACTATGGGCATGCTCTTTGGTTTTTCTAAAAAATTTGGACATAACTACAACTGCCCTAGTGGTCCTCTGCTGCCATCTGGTGGCTGTTTGATGTAATTATCACGTAAAAAAATTAAGTAAGCATCTATCAAACTTTTGAAATATGATTTGATTTCTATGTTGGGGTAAAAAAAAATTTTTGGGGAACCCAAAATGTTTACATTATATTATTAATTTTATTCATTAGTTTGACCCTAAAAGTTATATGACAGTAAAGGCATGGAGGAATCATAATAAGTCATTGAAACAAAACTTCATTACGGTTTCAACATTTTTTTATAATCCCATATCCAAGAAATGTTCTGTGTCATTTTTTTTGCCTTTCCAACACATGGGTGATTCTCTGAGATGGGTGCCTTTTGGGTCATACTTTTTTTTTAAATACCTCAGATAATTGTATTTCTGATCACTACATCTGATAGTGGACTAGTTAAACCTTTGAGAAAATATATTTTCCCACCTCAGGCATGAAATCCCTTTCATTAATAGGCATTTCTTTCTCACAAAAATTCACTTTGAGTTCAACCCCGTCACAGACAACTTGGACCCTGGGTGAATATGATTTGAACAAATATTGAAGTATATTCTTATAGATCCTTAATAATAAGATGTCCCTTGTTTAAAATCACTTACTCTAAGTATAATTTTTATTTTAAAATACTCACCATTTGACTGCCGAAGCAGGTCATGAGAACTTTATCTGACATCAGCCTTCATATTTTATCAAAAATATGCATTAACATAAGGATTTGATTAGGCTTTCATATTTTTTACTGATCATCCTGTAAATTGTACACACACTTCAACATACATTAACCTCATATTTCTTCTTATCATCAAAATATTAATTAATATTTAATTAATAAAAAAGATCAAATAACAGGGTTGAACTCAGCATGACAGGGTTGAAAATGATAACAGGGTTGCATTGACAATCCATTTATTTATGATTTATTTACCTGCGAAATTATTTATTTACCTGTGAAATTAATGATATAACATGCAATAAAATGTTAATTGAATGTTGTTAACAGTTGACAGAGGGCAACAATCAGATTTTTCAACTGTCATATGAAAAAACATGAAACAATCAAAACGTACATTAAATTAAAAACATCAAGCATAAATTAATCACAAATATCAATGGAATGGATCTGTCCATATGGTCGGCAGTTAAAAAATACCTTATAAAATGTAGAGCACAGGCTACTTTGAAAACTAACTTGCTGGAATCTTATTTTAATTAAAACTAGTATTCAGCAGGCTACATAACATTGAACTCGAAAAACGTGACTGTAAAGTGTTGATTCAAACATCCTTTGGTTTTGTTTGTTGTTGAGCTGTCGGGGGCACCCAGATTCGTACATCCTTTATTCAGAAAGCCTGGCCCACACTTCTTTCTGAATTTCCATATGTCGTGATGTCACAGACTTAGGGGGCGGGATGAGCTCATACACATCATCAAATAGATACCATAGCACATCCTCACGAATGGGCCAAAAGAACCTCTTTGGTCCGACACGATGCATGCATTTAACTTGAACATGGGTTTCATCCATGGCAAGGATTATTCCTGGATACAAATCTTTATCATATGTGAGCACACACCACTGCCCTAGCACCTCTGGGTCTTCCCAATGGATTTGTGTCTGCCTCTGTGACACAGCAGCTGGCAACATCTTGACAAAGCTGAAATGCTGTGTGTTCCAGCACTCACAGTGTAGCTGCTTCTGGGTTGAAAAAAATACAGCTGACATCACGAGATATTATCTTGCCTGGACCAAGAGTTACCACTTGATGAATTCTCATGGTTCCTGGGACTGCTGGTAGGTTTGATGGAATCCTCTGAAGTGCCTGCTCGACAGTTTCACCATCAAAAAACAACTTGATAGATGTGTTGGTCTCCAAAAGGGCCTTGAAGAGCTCATGTGCGTCTTGGATGTCCAGACCATAGCTTATTAGCATGTCAGCAGTCCTCTTTAAGGCTGCTCCAACACCATCTGGTGCTCCCTTACCATGTCTGGCCTCAAAGAAATTCCAAGTCCCTGCCTTGATGCCTCTTTTCTCCAGTTCAGTGCTAAAAAGGAAAAAAATTGCCCTTCTGCTTGTACTGGGTACAAGGACCATCACTAAAAAAATGCATCACAGAAACCTCTGGGCAGGTTGCCTGCACATAATCCAATACAGGGTTCAGATGCTACCATATGTGCTTTGATGGAGATATTGTGCTGAAGCAGGTTGGTTCTTGGCTACCACCTACATAAACAACCCCTGTATGTAGTGTTAACTGCTGGTGATAAGATCCAAAGTGCACTGCTTGGATCTCAGAATTGTACTTGCAGGTAAAGTTTTCTGAATTAAGCACTCATCAGTGGCCATGCTCTTCCTCAGCTCACGGTAGTAGGCATACTGCAGCCTAATATTAAAGAAATGCTTCTTGAACTTGCTGAGGATTGTGTGGAACTGCTCAGCAAGTTGCTCCTGGGTGCCCTCAATAATTTGTTTATCAGATATCTTTACTGTTGGCCCCTCCGGATCATTCACTTTTGTCTTCTCTTCTGTCCCCCACTGAGTATAGGACACATTTTTTGCACTATCATATGTACTTGAGAGGGGAACTGTTTTGTCTTTGCAGTTTTCACACTCCCCATACATACAATCCTTACTTGCGATATCACTGCTCACAATTTTGACAAGTCTCTCAAGATTTGAGGTCTCAATTAGCTTTAGCTGAATAAGCTTTTCTGCCAGAAAGCTTAGATTCTCGTGCACCTTACACATGCATGTCTCACGATCAGCCAGGTAAGGGTGCACAACCCAAAATGGACGTAGGCGGCAAAATGCAGGGTATGAGGTCCTCACAATGTTCTCTGCTAGAAATTTTCTGTGGAGGTTTCTCATTGTGTCTACAAGAAACCTTTTCTGCATCTTTAATTTGTTCCTTGTGATGGTTTGTTTTCTTCCTGTAGTTATCCTGCTGATATCATCTCTTGTAAAAAAGATCTTTACGTTGTTCTCAATAGATTTATCTGCATACCTGTTGACAGTCTTTCTGTTGAAGTTGCTCAGGCTTTTACTCTTCAAAATGTTCCTGCGTTTCTTTGAAAACCCCAATGCATTTTCTGACCATCTCTGCAACCTATACTTTTTGACAATCTTTCCTACAGTAACCTTAGATATGATTTGCTTATCTCTTTCATTTCTGGTATTCTGGTATTTTTGTCTTGATGTCAGTAATAAGGGCTTCATGGAGCAAAACCAGGCAAAAAAAGGGCTTTATGGAACAAAACCAGGCAAAAAATAATCACCAAAACTGCAAACAACTTATAAGAATCTCACATGGACAAACACGTATTCACCTACATATACAGTATATGTATGTACACTTAATCACACCCTAATAAAATGGCTTGTTATACTTTCCAAATGTATCTGAAGTAACCTCTAACAACCGACCTTGAGGAGCCAGATCTGGGTTGCTCTGCATATTGATTATCAGGACTTTGTGGAGGGGTGTTGATATTCCTCAAAGCATCCCTTAACTTCTGTCTTTTTTTAGCATTTCTCCAACTCTTGCGCTTATTACGTTTTGCTCTATCACTCAGATCCCTGATGTTTTTCTTTTTCCCTGCCTCAGTGTCCCTTTTCCACCTCTCACGCTCACTCCTGAGATATTTTTCCCTCCTCTCTGGGTCTGCATTCCTTCTTGCCCTGTACTCTCTTTGCCTCTCTGCTGCTGTTTTTGCCATTGTGATGTCTGGAAATTTTGAACATAAAATAGCATTAAGTATTATTTCAGAGAGTTCAAATCAAAGTCTACAATTAATTCATTTACTAAGAGGTGTCAAACATTCAACCCTGTCACAACGATTCAACCCTGTTGCAATAAAAAATGTGACAGGGTTGAATGTGACAGGGTTGACGTTTTGGCTAATGTAGCCATAGCTCCTAATTTAGCTAGGACAGTAGCACCACATGGCATTTAGGACATCATAAAATTAGAATATTTTGCAACACTGCTGTTTAATTTTTCCTCAACAATTGTTTACTATCAATTATTCATATAACAGAGTTGAAATGTTAAGCCTGAAAATCTCAATCTGACCATAAAAACAATGAAATATAGGTAAGAAAAGATACTGACACTTGCCTTTCTTTGCAGCATGGTCTTCAAAAGACTTGTGTGGTGTCACTTCATCAAAGTTGAAGTCACATGTACTGATCCATTATTTTTATAGGGGGCTAAGTGGAAGGGCGTGACGGGGTTGAAACAAACTGGGGGACGTGCATCAATATTGCAATTTTATAGATAATTCATGTATTTAAAAAAAAAACATGTTTGTAGTTAAAGTAGAAAAACATATGATTATATTAGCAGCAAAAATTTGGTATTAATAGCATTTTTTATTTGTTTAATATTCAATTAAAATGTAATGATAGTATCTGAGGACACGCTGTAGAAAATTAATTTATTGTCATTCATATTTATTCATTATCTTATTAGAAGTTTTTGTACTCTATATGCTTGATCAATTACACATATACTGAAACACTTCAATCAATCAATCAATCAAATTTATTTATAAAGCCCTTTTTACATCAACAGTTGTCACAAAGTGCTTTTACAAAACATCCGGCCTTAAAACCCCAAGGAGCAAACAACAGTAGTGTTGAATTTCAGTGGCTAGGAAAAACTCCCTAAGAAGGCCGAAATTTAGGAAGAAACCTAGAGAGGACCCAGGCTCAGAGGGGTGACCAGTCCTCTTCAGGCTGTACCGGGTAAACATATTAAGAGTACAATTGTAATAATTAATAAGTGCACGTGGGCTGAGTCCAGAGTCTAGTTAAACTTAGTCCTGGTCGGAAGCATGACCAGATGGACAAGGACAACACGAACACTTGTCTTTCTCTCTCTGTCTCCAACTTATAAGGCCAGTATCTGTATTCAGGGACAGGGATGAATGGAATGTCGACTGCATAGGGCCTTGGCTCCCTTAGCAGTAAAAGGAACAGGCCTCTGCCAGTTGTAAAACCGCCATAAGACACTGTTCTCTAGGAGGAAGCTCTTGAACAGCAGGGGGTTATTATTACTTATATCCTACAGGTGAACAGAGCTCTATTCCTTATTGGGAAGAGCATGGTTAACTTAAAATCTCCATATAGTAACTGTCCAGATTGATATATCTCAGCCTTTGACCGGGTTGTCTGGGCAGCCGACAGTCTATGATTCTCTGTGCCTCTTGGAGCCATCTGAGTGCAACCTTGCATTTTTAGACTACACCATAGTGGCGACTATTCCTTGTATGTACATTCTGCAAATGCTAATTACGTCATCTGTACTGTTGGAAGAGAACATAAGCTTGAAACTTGAAATGCACAATCAGAACAATCTGTCATGACGTTACTCTGCTAGTCTCTGTACTCATTCTCTGTTGATGTTGTGACGGTTGTTCCCGTGGATCCACGTAATTAAACTTGAAATAATCAACTGTTATACCAGACTCTGAGAAGTCTTTATTTTAATAAATCGCGAACATTTTCCATCTTCCACAA